>JALNIO010000368.1:0-74007 GCA_023509875.1 Rugonectria rugulosa
TAGAATAGGTTAAAGCACCAGCTTTCCAGAGATCTGTCGAGAACAACAACGACAGTAGCGACGACATAGACTCTTCATTGAACGAATCTTTTCTTCCTGTTAAAAATAAGCCCCCAGAGAATCCCTGCAGCTTAGCCATTTAGCTGGCAAACACATCACTTGCTCCAGCTGTTGCTGTTCCGCGTCAAGTCTTGGCTCAGCTTCTCCAGGTCCACTTCCCCTGGATCGCTTGCGGGGAAGCCGGAGGACCGGGGTATATCTCGATCCCAGACTTGTTCTCGGTGTGATGATTGGGAGGTAGGAGACCTGCTTATGATCCAAGTTGGACGAAAAGCTCACCTCATCAAACAAGAGACTGGCGGGGAGGCGTGTCGAAGAACACCAGTCGGTCTTCTCGGCCAGCTTAGTTAGATAGTCGGTGCATTTGACCTTGGTAGCAAGCAAGCCACCAGTCTTGGCATTACTGTATTTGCGAATCTCAATTCTAAACTCTGAGGGGATGGAACGATAAACCTTGGCAGCAAGGGCGGCGTCAACAACGACCTTCTGGCTGCCGGCAGCTGCACTGGCAGCAGTGGAAACGACAGCATCTTGGCCAGCAAGAGCATCGTTGACAGAGTCAACTGACGAAGCATCTGCACGCTTGACTGTTAAATTCTCGGGGAATGTGGTCTTGGACTCGTTGCGGTTGATGGCGGTGAGGTCGAACCTAGCATCAAGAAACGCCTTGACAACGTCGACGCCCAAGTTTCTGGAGCCCCAGAAGTTGTCAAGGTCAATGAATCATCTTGTATGCCTCTGGTATTGATGTATTTAGCTTACTCCGACAACGGTGGCCTTTTGAATAGCCTTGACTCTGAGATGTAAGTGCCTTGAAGTGTGTACTGTTATGTTTAGATCAATTTCAAGAAAATAATCGCATTGCAACAAGGAGATGAAGATAACCTCCCGAAACTTTCTCTGTAGATTCTAGAGCTCGGTACCAGTGGCATCATCCCTAGATAACACCTCAGAATGTGGTGAGATGGAAGCTCGGAGGCACCTGCGGTCTACAGCCACTGAATAATTGCCATGATGCCACCGCTGGAACTGATTTCGACATTCCTGAACATGCAGAGTCGGGTTCGACCGGCTAAGCCAAAGTAGTCTTGTATTGGGCAGAGATGAAGTTTGTGAGAGGCCGGAGACATGATTATCGAATTTATGCCGAGAAGGATGCGAAATTGAGCTCATAAAGTTGAGAAAGATGATTAGTACAGGTAAGCATTGTCTCGGACCTGGAAGATGAGGTTTCAGCCAAATCACGCTGCTACGATTGAGATGATATGGGGCATGCATGAAGAGAATAACATAAAACATGGTACTGAATATAAAATGGGCTTCTATTTGAGTATCGGCTTGGCGTCCTTGCATCTGAACCGCGCTACAGCCCTTTCACTTCTCTCGCTGATTCTTTTGAACCCGGGCCGACACTCATTGCCCTACTCCGGTTTCCTCCCGTAAACGACAATACTGCACCTGTGTCAACTTTCGCATCGTGTCACTTGAAACGCAGCTCTTACATCGGGAGATAGGCATGGATCCGAGCATCTTTCAGCTGCTCTCTGACCTTGGCGCAAAACACCATCGTCTCCTCCTTGCTCCATTTCAACGCCCGCGTAAACAGAGCAAGAGTGAGGCCTTCCAAGCCGCTATCAAGGTTAGCAAAATTCCATGCCCCCAGTTCTTTGTAGTATGGGTCCTTTGGCCACTTGTTGAGAGGCCATTTGAAGTGACGTTCGACAATGTCGACGAAGCCGGCTTTTTCCATCATTCCCCTGTATTTCAGCGGAACCTCCAAGGGTCTTCCGATCAAGTCACTGGTCTCACAGAAAAGATGGCCTAGCTTCGTGAGTTCCAGATCTGGGGGGAGGGTGTTATCGTCGGAGGCGTATGGGAGTACAATGTCCTGCATCTCGAACCAACCACCCGGCTCGAGGGTCCTGAAGTTTCGGGTGTAAGTGAGGGTCACAACTGTATGCAGTTTGACTGACTTGAATGCCTTGTCAATGTAGACTTGGTAGTCTTGGAAACTTCCTGCCATGACGCGGCTGAAGATGAAGTCGAACGGTTTTGACCATGTCCATTCCTTTTCGAGGTCATCAACCTCGAAACTGCAATTGACTGGGACCCTTCAACAAGTCAGTTAGATGATCTATAGGAACCAAGTCGAGCACTCTGTACAGGGCTTGTTGGATTGGGCTGAGATCAACTCCTATAACCTGTATGATTACCACTTCATTAGTCGTATGTCGGATCAACAGAACGCAGATCAACTCAAACCTCGGACTCAGGAAATGCATCAGCTTGATAGTTTCTTGGTCAGTATCAGCTGCAGGGTCTTTTGTGCTTGTATTTGCTAACCGTATTCAATGGCCCAGCTTCCAGTTCCGGTCCCTAGATCGAGCACCCGCTTTGCCGGTTCGCTTCCCTTGGGACAAAGAGCCAAAGCACCTCGGAAAGTTAAAAGCCATATGTTGTGTTGAATCTCTGTATCGTACTTTAGCAATGTTTTTCACGCGAAAGCTGGGCTTGGGTCAACTTACCGAGGCGCTCGCTTTCACTGCTGTCGTTGGGATATGCGTATTCTGGTATCACGATGAGAAAGTCAATCGCGGATGTAAGGAAGCGAAGAGAAAAGCTGACTTCCAGCGCTCATGGAATGATACGTTCTTCCATTTTCAATTTGGTGTTGTAGAATGCTTGATCGCAAGGAAGCCAGCGAGTCAGTGACTGGCTTTGGTGGTGTTAGTCCATTCTCAAAGTCTGCAGCGGATACCTGATTGTGAGAGCGGTACCGGGTGCAGGAATACTCACGGCAGAGATGGCCGAATCGCTATCAAACGTGTCCGCAACCTATTCGACGTTAGCAGTGCCGGCATGTGACTAGATAGGAAGACTGCACGATGATTTGATCCGGCTGTTGGGACGCCATTTCGCACTGATATGGCCCTTTCTAAAGTCTAACAATTCTGATGACCTTGATCACAAAACAATACTCACTTAGGTCTCGAAAGGATTCGGAAAAGATAAAAAAGCGGAAAAGAGCAGTTCTCGTCCGTAGAGGAAGCCGAATTCTGTTCCGAAACAACTGCAATGAAGCGGGGTATCGTATGGCCTGCATCACCGCCCTCGAATGATGACTCGGGTTGTGACCAACGCGCATAAACGAGGTACTTGTGAGTACCACTCATTATAACCACAAGAGCAAGTAAATGTAATTTATTAGAAACATCAAGTGTAACGAAGATATCAACAGCACGTTGGACGTTGAAAGTTACAGCTACTTTCTGCTCATCCATCACTGGGGTCCTTCAACATTCCACTACATATCTCCAAGCATTCTCATCATCTGATGGTTGGTATAAAACCAAGTAGCCAGCTCAGAGTCCTGAGAATTCATTGGAACAGCAAAATCTCCCATCATGGAGCTCGAGTCCGCTGTCTGCATATCTCTCAAGGCAAAGGCAGGCGGCTGGCTAAAAGTCGGGTCTGCGCCTTGGTGGTTGCCAAAGCTCGGTGTAATACTGGGTTCGGGGCCAATAACCGCATCGCATGGGCTGGAAGAGGCACCAAGTCCAGGCATAGACTGGCCTTGTGGCTGCTTCTGGTATAAAGCGGTATTGGACGGGTCGATGTACGGGTTAAAGTCCATTCCTGGTCCGTTTACTATCGGACCGTGCCCTTTCCTGGCCTTGACCTCAAAGTACTTGACGGCAACGTCGTACAAAGCCTTGAAGATGCGGAGATGGCGTTGGCAGATGACATAGCTGGTGGAGGATGATGCCGCTTGAAGTGTTTCTACCAGTCTGTTCAAGTAGTGCAGGTCTGATGGGTCGGACGTTTCAATCATGTGACAGAAGACGACAATGAAGGGTATAAATGGAGATTGAAGAAGTGCCCTGGATGTCAAGAAATGGTTAGAGGCTTAGAGTCTTCAATGCCAGTCCGAAACATGACACTTACCATGCCACATAAAACTCAAAATAGTCTGATTGAAGCTCCTTGTCAGAAAGAATAGCCAGACATTTTTCATGCTCAATGAGAGCATCTCTCGCAGAGGTGACGCACTCGCCACAAAAGACTGAGCTGCCGGATTTATCTGGAGGAATACCACGATATATGAGAGTGAGCATGGACATGCTCGTCACCCGATCGGCGCGCCAGAGAAGCTCATTAAGTCCAGCACCCAGCATGCGAGATCTTGTATCGTGGTATTTCCTCTGGAAAAACCAGTCAGTAATGAGGAAATTGTGACTTGCAGTAGAAGGGATGTGGGATAGCTGCCAAGGATGCCGTCCTTGATCAGGAGCAAGTACGCACCTGCAGATCGTCTGAAACTTGGATGAGTCTTCTGGCTTCGGCGGCTATTGCCCTTGCTCGCGGCGTGCGAACGCTCTCTGGTTGCTGGAGAGACGTAGGGCTGTAAATGTCATCAAAAATGCGTCCTTGAAGAGCTGACATGCCGATCCAGACGGGGAATATCTCGCTCCACCACGAGTCGGATGAAAGCTCCTGGCTTATTCTGGGGAGCGTGATGTCGCTGTCCCGGATGGTGGATGAGCGACCCATGCGAAGGGCCAGTACCTTTTCGATGGTATAAATTAGCCAGAAGAGCCACATCTTGTATCGCCTCGAGTCGGGCGTCTCGGCCTGGAGGGAAACTGCATTGTGAAGACCAAGGGCTTGTGTCTGATGGGAGGCCATGCAAATAAAGGTCCAAGCAGCTGATGACTTGCACTTTTGAAGACAATACAGTCCCTGGAGAACGATGAGCTATGTGATGAGAGCCAAGTCGAAGAGGGGATCGACTCACTGCCATGCTTAGAGCATACGCGTTATCGAGCGTTGTCGGAAGATGGAAAGGTAGTCTGGAAAGAACAGTCTCGAGATTGTCTCTGCATAGAATGGCTTGCTCGTTGTATTCGCGTTTGAGATTCTGATCAGTAACCACATTGGCGCACTCGAGAAATAGCCAGTAGAGGCCTGCAAAGACAATAATCATCTCGCCCTCTGTTGCCGGGCCGGGGGAGCAGACCTTGATGAAGTGTGCGGTGAATTGGCCGACGGTTTGAAACTCCATGAACCACAGGGCTTGAACGCGGGCGCTTTCTTATGGCACGATTAGCAAAGGTTCACATTACTGTCCCAAGCTCGAGGCCGGGCATCTCACCTTGAGCCATTCGCAGACAAGCCAGTGCTTTGTCAGTCGCAGGCAGAGGCAGCTGGCGAAGACTTGCGCCCGGTGGCAATGGCCTTGCGTTTGGGTAAAGGCTCTCCAGGGTATCGGTCTGCTGCTTCTGGGCGTCGACGGTGTTTCTCAAGGCGTCCAGCACTGAAGTCATCTCTAGTGCGATTTCGGATGAAGGGTTGTTGTTGACAGCATTCTGGAGGAACTTGGTGGCGAAGACGGCGTGCGCAAATAGAGAAGACTCTCCTTCATACTCTGTCTTGAGAGATGCGTTTTGTTTATCACTGTCAGTTGCAGAAGTTGGTACTGTTGGTGTGGCCGCGTATGAAACAGGTGTTGGCCCAAACGAGTGCGGCGAGCCGGTATTAGTAGAAACAGCTCTCTCGGTGGATGTGTTGGAGACATTATTAGCATGTGCAATGGTTAATTGACTGACAGAACGATTTAATTCATCAAGTTTGCGAGTAATTTGATCAATCTTGTTTTCGCTGTCACAATGTGAGCCGTGTCTCCAACTAAAGTGACCTCTTCTTACAGAGAAGGGCCGGGAAGCAGTCAATTGACTTACTAAATGCTCGAAATGTGCACGCGTTGTCGCTTGAGCTTCAGCTTCTGTCCAGCAGAAAACACGCACTGGGCTTTGGTTCGCACGCAGTGGGAGCAGGGATACACACGGTCGCATTTCACCTAACAATTATGACGTGGACATGAGCTTCCCATTTCCAGGTCGAAGCTTGGGTCTGGAAAGAAGAGTGGCGTGACGCGTACCTTTCTTTGTCGACAATTTTCACACTAATCACGTTGCAGTCAGCGAGACGGGAGTGGTACGAGGGGAATGGAATGGAGCAAGATGAAGGGGAGGTTTGTATTGGTGCCATACTGCAAAGCTCTCTGTAGCTGTATTCTCCTGCTCTTGTCTATCTTCGGAGCGCATAGAAGGAGACTCTTCTTCCAGAGCCATCTCATCCTCCTCTCGTTCCATCTCCACAGCCCTCTTTCGTGACAGAAACCTAGCGATATGGGACAAGGAGCATCGGGACGAACCACCGACTTGGCAAGGTTTATGCACAATACAACGGGTACATGAATGTGCCGGTAAAGAAGAGTGCGGGACCGCGTAAGCCGAACGGGATGAAGACGAAATACGTATCGGACTGGACTGGGCTTGCTGGGACAGAAGACGGGCGGCTGGTAGGTATTTTTTTCTGGTTATTCTCGCAGTTCGGGGCACTTGGGCTCCGTGGCCTTTTGTTCCCATTCTCTTCTTCCTTTTAGGATGATGGACTTACTTAATAAGTTCAAGGGTCGTGGAGACTAGGATCCCGGCACCAGCCAATATCAAGCCGTTATCAGATCCGCAGCCCACTCGTTTGCCACTCAACCGCCGGCCTCGGGGCTCAAGGATCCGTTTCCGCTGCCTTGAGAATATGGACTTCTCACCTGCTCGTCTCCTCGGACACGGACGCCAAGACTCCGCGTCCGAAATGGCGTCCACTGTTTAGTCCTGTTTCGACATGGGCACCGTTGCTAAGAGATTTTATCAATCAGGAGGTTTTTCTCGGCTGTTTGACTCTGTAGATTAGTATGGAGGGGTCCGATCCGAAGAAATAAATAAAAATTCTTCTCCTTTTGTCTTGGGGTATTTCCAGGGTCTTGATTCTTTTTTGTGCTCTGTTGTTGGTGATGTCGAGTCCGTCTTGATCTGTCTCCCTTCCCTTTTCATCTGGTTGCTTTTATTAATCCTTTACTTTCATGAATATTGACTAATACGGATTGACTGACGATTTTTCGTCTCATCCAACGGCATGGGTACCGCGGCGTTTACCGAGAAGACAGAGGTCGAGACCTCAAGGCCAACCAGTCGCCAGAAGGAGGAGGGCCCGCGGAGCGATGACAGCCAGCAAAGTGACGACAACCAGCAAAATGAAGAGAATGCAGGGAACGAAGAGGAGGCCAAGGAAGATGGGCCAAACCCATTCTTCGTTCGTAATTCCAGGATTTATGTTCAATCTATGCAAAATGCTGACTTCGGCACTGCGGTTCTTAGAGAGTCTTTCGATATGGCAACACCAAGCTGTATCTCCTCGAAGCCATTGCCGTAGTCGCGGCCGTTGCTTCAGGCGTGGCACTGGCCATGGTCAACGTCGTTCTTGGACGCTTCATCTCCATTCTCAACGACTTCAACACGTCTGATGACATCCCAGACAATTTCATGTCTGCGGTTCGGACTACTGCGTGAGTTGCCATTACACCCAATTTCCTCTGCTGCACCCATTCTCATGTTGAGTAGCTTGTACTTTGTTTACATTGGGATCGTTCGATTTGGCGCCACCTATGTCTACGCGTCTCTGATGACCTACGTTGGCCATCATCTGACGAGAAACGTCAGATACGAGTACCTCCGAGCTGCTCTTAGCCAGGAGACTGGATATTTCGATCAAGGCATGGCCGGGTCAATTGCCATGCAGGCAACGTCCAACGGTAAACTCATTCAGTCCGGCATCGCAGAGAAGCTCGGTCTCGTTGTTCAGGCTCTCGCTACCTTTGTCGCCGCCTTCATCATCGCCTTCATCAGCCAATGGAAGCTCACCCTCATCATCATTTGCATTATTCCCACCCTCGTCGTCCTCGTCATCGGGCTGTCTATTCCCGATGCCATCATTGAGACCAAGATGCTTCAGACGTATGCGCAGGCCGGCAGCTACGCAGAAAGCATCTTTGGAGGGATTCGGACAGTACAAGCCTTTAACCTTCGCCCGCGAATCGTCGCCAAGTACGAAACGTATCTGAACGAAGCCTTTACCGAGGGAATGAAGAAGAATCTTCTATATGGTTTCATTTTTGGTGTCGAATACTTTGTCATTTTCGCTGGCATGGGACTGGCCTTTTGGCAAGGTGTTCACATGATTGCTCGAGGAGAAGTGGACAATATCGGAACAGTTTTCACGTAAGTGATTGCCTTCGCAGCCATTGAATCAGATCACTGACGCGTTGAAGTGTGCTCTTCTCCGTTATTATTGCCTCCACAACCATCTCGACTGTTGCGCCGCACACTGTTGCTTTCAGTCGCGCTTCGTCTGCTGCCGCCGAACTGTTCGCACTCATTGACCGAGAATCTGAGATCAACCCCTTTGATGAGTCCGGTGACAAGCCTGACGACACTGAGGGAGTCATTGACGTTGAGGGGATCAAGTTTTGCTATCCTTCTCGCCCCGACGTCACTGTCCTTGAGGATTTTACCCTCAACGTCCCAGCTGGTAAGGTCACGGCTTTGGTAGTGAGTAGAGTTGTTACTTCGTCGCTCAGGATTGTATACTGATAAAGGCAGGGTCCGAGCGGTTCAGGCAAAAGTACCATTATTGGTCTCCTTGAGCGATGGTACAACCCTTCATCAGGCAGTATCAAGTTGGATGGCCGAGATATCAAGGATATTAACCTCAGGTGGCTGCGCACCAATATCCGTCTTGTTCAGCAGGTAAATCTCGTCACCCGGACTCTGAAAAATGCAAGTACTAACGCATCTAGGAACCTGTTCTCTTCAACGGTACTGTGTTTGAGAACATTGTCAACGGTCTGATTGGAACTCCCTGGCAAGATTCTCCCCGCGAGGAGCAACTAAAGAAGGTCGAGGAGGCAGCGAGACTCGCTTTCGCCCATGACTTTATTTCGGAATTGCCCAATGGTTACGATACCCGAATCGGTGAGAGAGGTGGCCTCTTGTCGGGTGGTCAAAAGCAGAGGATCGCCATCGCACGAAGCGTCATCTCTGAACCTAAGATCCTGTTGCTCGACGAAGCCACGAGCGCCCTGGATCCTCACGCCGAGGGCATCGTTCAACAAGCCCTCGACAGTGCCTCCAAGAACCGTACGACTATCGTCATTGCGCACAAACTTGCCACTATCCGAAACGCCGACAACATCGTAGTCATGTCCAAGGGCGAGATCATGGAACAGGGTGTTCATAGCGAACTTGTGGCCAAGGGCGGGGTTTATGCCACACTGGTCAAGGCTCAAGATTTGGCTCCTGAGAAGGTCATTAAGGATGAGGAGGAGATCTTGGATGACCACATGACAAAGGAACATGCCCTCGAGCAGACACAATCCCTTGCCAAGATCAAAACGGCTGAAGCACAGCAGCTCAGTCTGCTCAAGGACCGGGAGGATCACGACCTCTACAAGCAAAGTGGACTCATCCACAGCATTTGGAGACTTGGATACGAGACGCCCCATCTGAAGTTCTGGTACTTGGTCACATTGACAGCTTGCTTTGTCGGTGGTAAGTCCTATTTCGGCATCTGAAGCAGTATCGACCTGGTTTCAGCCAGCTAACAAACACTAGCTGCCCTTTATCCTGGACAAGCCCTGCTCCTTGGAAAAGTCATGGACGTCTTTACCTCTGACGACATGGTAAAAAAGGGCAACTTTATTGCACTCATGTTTTTTGTCATGGCAATCGGATGTCTTGCTGTTTATTTCGTCCTTGGCTGGGCAACAAACGTGATTGCACAGGTATGCAGACAGTTGGATAGCTATTGCTCTGATTTCGACTGACCTGTTCTGTAGACTTTGAGCTTGAAGTGTCGCAAGGAAATGTTTGACTTCATTCTTCGTCAAGACCTGCGATTCTTCGATCGTGCCGAGAACACTGTTGGTGCTCTCATCAGCCACCTTGACTCGGATCCCCAAGCTATCCTTGAACTCATCGGTTTCAACGTGGCTCTCATCCTTCTTGGTATTATCAACGTCATTGCATCGAGTGTTTTGGCTCTCATAGTTGCCTGGAAGCTTGCAGTCGTGGCAGTCTTTGCCGGAGTTCCCCCTGTCCTTCTTGCGGGCTACACCCGCGTACGACTGGAGACGCAAATGGACTCGGACATGGGCAAGAGGTTCTCTGCAAGTGCATCTATTGCCTCTGAAGCAGTCACCGCTATTCGAACCGTTTCATCTTTGGCTATTGAGAAGAGTGTTCTTTTAAGGTATACGGACGAGTTGGATGCAGCAATCCACCAAACAGTGCCTCCCATGTTTCACATGATGGTTTGGTTTGCTTTTACACAGGCTGTCGAGTACTTTATCCTTGCTCTCGGATTCTGGTGAGAATCCTTTTCAAACTAAACTATAATCATCTGATTAACTGACGTGTGTAGGTGGGGATCTAAGCTCATGGACAACGGAGAAATCAGCTTCTATCAGTTCATGGTCTCTTTTATGGGCGTCTACTTTTCCGCTCAAGCTACAGGCCAAGTGTTTCAGTTTGCCAATAGTAAGTTCTTGCAACCGAATGGCTCGTATTAAGTCACTAATTGTCCTCAAAGGCTTCACAAAGGCTAATCTCGCTGCAAACTATTACTTTTGGCTTACCGAACTCGAGCCAACCGTTCGCGAGACAGACAGCAACAAGGACGTGGGGCCAGCCAACTCTTGCAACTCATACAGCTTCCAGGATGTTCAGTTCACATATCCTCTAGCACCGGATAACCGCGTGCTCAAGGGTGTTTCGCTGGATGTATGTACAAAGCCCTTTGCTGAGGAGAACAGGACACTGACACACAGCATAGATTCACAGTGGCGAGTTTGTAGCCTTTGTAGGAGCTTCTGGATGCGGAAAGAGTACCATGATCTCTCTGCTGGAGCGATTCTACGACCCCGTCAGTGGCAGCATCATCATTGACGGATCAGCTCCTCTGTCGTCACTCAACCCGCGCATCTACCGTAATCATGTGGCGCTCGTTCAGCAGGAACCAACCTTGTTCCCAGGAACTATTCGAGAGAACATTTCGCAGGGAATGGACATTGGAATATCCGATACCATCTCTGACGACGTGCTGGAGGAGGCTTGTCGAGCAGCCAATGCTTGGGATTTTGTGTCGTCTTTGCCAGAAGGATTGAACACGCCTTGCGGAACAAGTGGCAGCCAGCTTTCTGGTGGACAGCGACAGCGCATTGCCATTGCCCGCGCCTTGATTCGAAAGCCCAGCGTCATTCTCCTCGATGAGGCAACGAGCGCGTTGGACACTGAGTCTGAGCGCGTCGTCCAGGCGGCCCTCATGGAAGCAGCGTCCACGGGAGACCGCATCACGATTGCTGTTGCTCACCGTCTTTCTACTATTAGAGATGCTACTCGTATCTTTGTATTTTACGGTGGCAGGATCGTAGAGGCTGGAACACATTCGGAATTGATTGAGAAAGGGGCCATCTATGCCAAGATGTGTGAAGCGCAAAAGCTGGACCAGGGCGTCTGAGATATTTAGTATCATATAGACATTATATCCTAATACATTTGAATGCCACCCATGTTCATAAGACTAGGCAAGATAATCGTGATTAATGAATGCCTCATAGATACGCGGTATCATATAACTTAGGTAGATCCTTAACCGCATCAACTTACGTCACCAGATAAGGCAAAAAGAAGAGTTGTAATCTCTCTGTAGGTCCCTGAGGTAACTATATCTTGGTGTCATATGAATCTTCGAATACTAGGCTAAGAAGCATCTGAATATGTATATCTTTCCTTGTCTTTACGTTACATGTGTTTTGGAACGTCCCTCACAAGACGAAATGTCACCCAGGGCCACGCATACTTTTTTTGCCACCAGTTCAAGCTATATCAACGATTGTTAGCATTTAAATCATGAACCGGAGTTTAGAATATTACGCACAAACTCTTCCGGCCAGCAATGCGAGGGTGCAGAGCCCAGCTTCCACCTACTACAGCCATGTGCTTCCCATCCATAAAGTCGGCTGTCAGGATTCATATTAAGGTTTGTTTCGGAATGAGAGTTGGTTGGAAAAGGATAACTCACCACTATACCCCGGATAAATGCTCATGGGTTTGAATCCCGGTTGAGGAGTAAAGTAATCGCTCGTGAACTCGGCCGCGCCCCCCGTATCGCCCAAGCCACAGAGATGCTCTATATGGGTGATAGAGGTAGGATGGAAATTCTGAAATCCAGAGTTTGTTCCTCTTAGATCAACGAATATAGCATTAGGATCAGTATGAAATGTCTCGTTGACACTACTGTTGGGAGCTTTGCGCTGTCTTTGGACATATTCATGAACACTCCGCAATTCATGAAGAGTCGGGAGACGAGCACCGATCCAGTTCGCGTATCTCTCTGCCTCAGCAAAGGATGTCATTACAGGCCAATCCAGGGCCTCAGCAAGTGGAACAGGGCCCCAGACAGTTTTGACGCTATAACGAGAGACCCAGGCGTCGAAGCCAGTATCGCTCTGCGTGGGAGACGTCCCATACTCTTCCCAAGTAGCGGGAATGGATTTCTGCTTCCTACAATGAAGATACCTTGCATAGTCGGCGTTGCTGACGGGCCTGTTCTGAGTCTCCAGTTCATGGACCTTTGCACAGTAGGGTTCCCGCTCATTGTCCCAAGCAAAGAATCGATCTGGCCCATCATCCTCCTCGGGGTCATGAAAACCAATTATAAAATTCTGAACTGGAATACGCACCCATCTCTTCTCCACCCGTCTTGAAGCAGCCTCTTCGGCCAGTCTCCGAAAGTTGGGTTTGGCCAGTCCAGGCGGGGGACAGATATTGGGGCTCTGAATTGTCATGAAAAGAAATGTTTCGGCGTGTAGACCTGTGGCTTGTTAGTAGAAGAGCTGCATACATGATCTCTACCCGCAGGTAGCTCAGAGAACTCACCTTCGTGTTCAAAACCAATCCACAAAGCACGTCCAATGCACCGGTCTGTATAGGCCGTTCCTGTATCATATAGCCTTCTGATTCGAGACTTGACACGCTCACGGTAGGCCAAAATGTCTTCGACTGGAGGAAAGATGTCCGGTAGCTGACTATGGTCGTGACATATTGAAGGATCATCCACGTCCGGGTCTATGCCTCTTTCGAATATCGAATGGTAATATGCTGGCTCTGTAGCTGTCTGGTTTGTGGCCCTGGCCAGGTGGATGTCCTCGCTGAGATAATCATATTAGGTTTCAATTCCTAGTCTATGACGGTCACTTGTTGTGGAACTGACAATGCTGGTATATGTCCAAGATAGAATAGCAGAGGATTTCGCAACGGAATGGGCTGTTCCATCAAGGCATTTGACGGGATCATCTGCGTCGTAACAAGGTCCCAGACTTTCCATAGCTGCTTCCACTCCTGCAGCGAGGGTACCGGGGCTGGCGCGTAGTTGTTTGGCGCGAGTGGGAAGCCATACTCATTTCCCTCTGAGGCAGTCTTCATGGCACAAGCGAGTGGGCGACCGGGCGTATGATGTTAAATGGATGACGGAGGCTTGTCCCATTTCTATAACTACTTGTTCACGGATGTCGGAGACCAATACCTCCGCTTCTACTCCCCGATACAGTAAGAAAGCCATCTTAAACGCGCAAATGCCTCCCATTTTGTCTTGGACTTGCAGTAGTCAATCTGATAAACCAGTTAGCACTCAGCTTCAATATCAGGATCCACCGAAAGTCTCACGGCTTCAATATATGACGTAGTCGGAACAGCTGATAGAGTCACTGTTAAGCGACGACCCGATCGGAGCCAACTATTGGACGTCTAGCAGCGTAGCTAATGCCCTAAGTGGGCGTAACGGACCGAAATCGTCTAGCATGAGCACATCCCAATCACAGAAATTGGATTAGATAATGCGGCGGCTTTGGACATCGGGTTACATATTCAGATCATGAGTTTTATAGTGAAAGAGTGATTAAATGTGCTCACGTTGGTGATAGCAAGTTTGTTAACCAAGGGCGCATATACGTCCATGATGTGGTTCCCCCTTCGAGTTATACACTTGATCAAAGACACTGGATTTATCATACAAATAGGAAAAGGTTCAAGAGCCACAATTTCTTAAAAGGCCGGGAACCTTGTATGAGGGATCAGATAGGATCGACTGTGATGCAAGCGTGAATCTCTCCTTCACTGACTTCTATGCGTGCTACGTGACACTCACGTTTACTCCTGAGATTGGGTAGTCCCTATAACTTCGTTTTGAGGGATAACTCTAGGTATAAGTTATCTTAATCAGGAAATAATCTTTGCGTCGTTTTTTCGTGGGTCAGAGGTAGCGTGATGGTTATTGTTTAAGCAATCTATTATACCGTCAATAGGTCGACTACACTTGTTTAAAAGGATGCTTGCTCCGTGATGAACTGCTTACACTGGCTTACCCATTCGACTTTTGTAAGGAATAAATTAAAATGGCCTAATAATGCGGTTCTAATCTCCCGTCCCTAAAACGTAATTTTATCGCATTGCCATCCAATACGCATTTTGGTTTGCACAACATGACTCGACTCAATCAATCAAGTATTACTCTCTACGTATGCCTTGAGTTCCTCCAGATATCGAGGATTAAGTTCGTTCAACTGCTCAGGGACGCCCATGATATACTTGAAGAAGTAGGCAGCGAGACCACTCATTGACTCCCAGTTTTCCACCTTGCAAGCTTCTTCAGTTCCGTCTAGAGGGGTTACAACCTGAACCCTCTCTGCTGTGAAAGTCCAAGCAGGAAGCAGTTTGCTTCTCCAACAGAGCTTATACTGTTGAGGGGTTCGACTGAGTTCTAGAATCTAGATGGATATAGACATAATTTTATTATCAGCATATGGTTTTCGCAATGAGAATATATGGTATTGGAGGTATACCTCTATCGGTACGTCAAATGTCCGGTTCTGGGCTTCCATCCAAGTTTGCAGCGTTCCAACTGAACCAGCCTGGACCTCATTGTCGACAGAAGGAAACTTGAACAAAGGCGTCCACGTGTTCCAAGATTCATACTTGGAGAAGCCTGTTATTACGTCAAAAACGAATGAGGCGGACGCATTGATGGTGACAGTGCTGCCCGAAGTGAAGAGAGCTGTGCCGGCTGGTTGTGAAGGCGTAGCTGTAGGGTGAGTCCATGACGTAGCTGACATTGCAATGGCCAGTATTGGTCTTCCGTCCGTTGCAAATGAAAAATATGATTATTACTTAGGAGGAGAACAATATAAACAGGATTATAGTGACTAGATATGCTTTAAGTGAATATTTCTACTTCGTGGAAGGGAGTGATTACTGAGGTGATCGAAGACATGACGCTGAATGTTAGATCATTCACGGAGGTCAGCTTGAGCTAAGCTAAATCGGGCAATGGCAATGATGTCAATGAAAATATCGAGGAGAATATAAATTTCTAGCTCACTTCTAAACCTATCTGGGTAGTTTCAATATAAGTATTCTAACAGACCTCGGTTGAGTACCTTGGCTGGATCCAAGCTACATCCAGCCGCCTTATGACTGACTTCCCAAAACTATCTCAAAAATGAATACACCTGAGGGTTAAAGTAAGATGTAATAGATAAACTACCAGATTGGTACGCAATCGTGAAGTAAGTCTGCACGCCAGTATTGCGATCCAGACTGTTGGGCGGCGCCAGAGCCTCCAAGGCACGCAAGTACGGCTTGGAGTATTTGCCACTGCCTCGGCCCTCGAGGTAGTTCACGAGTCCCTTTGCAGCATGGAGATCGCTCCGAGCATAGTGCCGCACGGGGATATATGTCTTGACATCAGGGAAGGGGAATTTGGGTGCAACATCGAGATAGAACAAGAGACCCGACGTTTCGTGATCCACGGACGGCAGCTCTATCTCGGGGGCGCTTCCGGGGTCGAGACTGAGGGTACGCTTCCAGAGCTCGAAGAACTCATCTGAGGCGGCTTCTAGGCCAGTACGGCGCCCACCAAGGGTCATGACGTTGCGAACAAAGTCGAAAGACGTCCGTGTCGATCGTGCGTAGATCTTGAGCCGTGAAATGTCGGGGCTGACGCAGTCGATGCCCAACATGAATGGGCGCAGATTAGCTCCAGCGTTGTCGTGCAGGAGGTATGACTCCAGTTGGTGAAGAGCTTCGAGGTTCTGACAACCAGCGGTACGGATGGCCTGGAGTATTTGGTACCCAGCGCTGAGCTCGGGTGTCTCGACGGGCAAGAAATAGGCCTTGACCCCTATGCGACCACGAACCATCTCGAAAGCAAGGAACACGGTTGAAGTGCCCCTGCTTGAAGATGATGATGCAGGTGTACCAGGACCCAACAGCTTCTGCCAGAAGTGATTGAACCAAGTCAGATCGACCCCAGGCATGGACGCTGCGAGACGTTGCAGAAGATTTCTAGTGGCAGTTTGGTTGAATGGATCTTCGTTGGTCCCAGCTTGAGGGCCAATGGCCTCAATACTGTAGCGAACCTCGGGCTTCTTGCCACCAGGACTCCATTTCCAGCTGTATTCAACAGGAGAATAGTCATCTGTCATGAAGCTCTTCCATGCTGGATGGACAGACCACGGTCTGGGACCCATCTGAGGAACAACCCATCGATACAAGAACAGCAGAGCTTCATACTGCTCGTTCAAGTCGTAGTCGGCGTTGTTGAGGAGAGCAATGAGGTCTTTGCCAAGAGTCTTCCACCACCAATCCTCATCTTCAGAGAGAGGAGGTAGCCACTTGTCCAGAGTTTTCCACGCAGGCTGGACCAGTCCATGCTGGTGCAACACAGTTTGGGTCTGGAGAGTTTGGGACATGATAATGACTGGGTATGATGTGTTCTCGGGACTCAATGTTTGCAGATACGAGGAATGACACTTGTGGACTGGGGAAATGGATTGGTTAATGACCGCGGAATCTAGCGCCTATTATGTTGGCTCACTGAACGATGATTTTGGCTCTCCTTCTCACTTGGGGACCTTCCTGAGTCCTAGAAGGCGGCCGTATGCCGTCCAATAGCCCTGATGACTCGCGAACACCTCGCTCTACGTCTCCTCTGCAGCGTTGAGCAAGTTCCCAAACATGGTTTCCGGGATGAGGTGGAGCTCGCCGACGCCGCAGGTCTCGACTTCTGCTCGACCAAGACACGCGAATATCGTGTCATGACGTTTTTGGCGTTTGCTTTGACGAAACTTGCGACATGCTGGAGGTTGAAACTCGAGAGGATCCTATGCAGTCACTATTTGCGTGGAGATGGGCGCTACGTTCTCGGCCGGCACCAAGAAGGGAAGTTCGGGTAAGACAGGAGGTTTCAGCCCTAGAGTTGACGGCAGAAGATCTCTGCGCGTGTGCCTCGTCATCACTTTTATTGGTGTCGATGTAATGATCCTACGAGATACTAATGCAAGCCGGGTCACCTTGGCCTGCATCGTCCCCTGTGCCCTATAGTAATCAATATTAGGATGCTACCTAATTACTGACATCCTAGTATTTCAGTAATTACAATATTCAGGTAACGGGGGCATGCCAGGTGTGGTGTCAATATGTACGATATGTCGTGCTGCCGTGTTGGTCTTTTTGTCTGCGGCGGCCGACAGGGGGGTGAGGCGACCAACCTTCGCTTCAGTTGCCAAAGACAATCGCAATTGATGTCTTCTTTCTTGGGACAGTCTAGTTTGACCTGTTTCACACAAAAAAAATCACGCGCGTGCAGAATCCATCCAATATGACCAACTCGAGCCCGGCCGATGCGTCAAACGCCGGTGATAATAGCATCATCACGAGCAACATCATGGCAGCGTCAACTACAGCAGAGAAGAGCTCGGTCCACGAAGATCAGACACTCAGTCCTGATGAAACTACGGGGTCTGGTCCACAGCCTCTTTCAAACTTCCCCAAGTTGTCCAAGGCTCGGAGTGTGCTCCTGGTGCTTACCCTGTCCAGTGCAGGGCTTCTAACAGTACGTCGCTTTCGCTTTTCCTACTCGTAGCATGCGGACTTGAAACGGTATGAGTAATAACTGAGCCATCAATAAGAGCAGATCCTGAATGTACAAGCCATCGTCGTTGTGCTACCTGACCTTTGCAAAGCCATTGGTATTCCGTCTCAGCGACAGCAGCTCGTTGTTTCAATCTACAATGTGTCCTCAGGCTGTCTCATGCTCCTCTGGGGCCGGCTCGCTGACGTCTATGGGCGCCGGCTGGTATTCCTCATTTCTTCCTGTCTCTTTACTCTGTCGACCATGTGTCTGGGGTTTGCTGGACATGAAATTCCTTTTTACATCCTCCGCGTCCTGCAGGGCCTGAGTGGCTCTGCCATGATCCCCTCTGCTATTGGCATCATTGCCAATACCTTCCCACCTGGCAAATCACGAAACAGATCCTACGTGGCAGCGGCTGCTGCAGCATCGTTCGGGTCGGTGCTGGGAAGCATCACAGGCGGTGTAATTGGTAGTTTTCTGTCATGGAAATGGGTTTTCTGGATTCCTGCGATTCTAGCTGCCCTAACAACGGCCGCCGCCTTCATCGTCACCTCTGATTCACAGATACGGAGCAGCACCGCATCCAAGTCTCAAAAAGACGAGAAAGGCTACCTCGGTATTGATTGGATCGGTGGCGGGCTGATCTCGATCGGCTTGGTACTCTTGCTCATCTCCTTGACTCAAGGCGATACCTTGGGTTGGAAGACATTTTGGATCCCCTTGCTAATCGCCATTTCAGTCATTATACTCCTCGTCTTCGTGTACTGGGAATATCGCCTGGAAAGACACTCGACTCTGCAACCGCTTATCAAGACGTCCTTGTTCCGAAATGTGCAATTCTCTGCCTTGTTTGTTGTTGTTGGATGTTTCTACGCGGCCTTTAACAGCTTTCTTGTCTTTGTAACATTTTTGTATGTGCTACAACGCTTCCCTTCTCTCCTCCCTCGTCTCTCCTTGTGAGCCTCATAGTATACTTGGCGGCTTGCTTCACGCATGGAATTGACTGATGGCATCTCGTTTTAGCTACCAAGATTATCTCGGGCTGTCAATACTGGACACTACTTTGCGATTTCTGCCTTCCGGCGTCACTGGACGTAAGTCAGATATGTACTGTCTAACCCAGAATAGAGACAAAGGGTTTTACCTAGCTCAAATTTGCTCATTATTTTTCTCTCAGTCATCATCTCATTTGCCGTTTCTCCCGCCCTGTCTCGGGTTCCTGGGTTTTACATCCTTGAGTTCGGTCTATTGTGCGGCCTCGGCTCTCCATTGCTCTTCGCAATACCTGCAATACCGCCACATACAACGTATTGGGCCTGGAGCTTTCCTGCCATGTGCTTGTGCTTCAGTGTTGAGGTTGTCTGGCCCGTAATAGGCCTACTCATTGCTGAGAAGCTACCACAGGAGGATCAGGCGCTTGGCGCCGGACTATTGCAGACGGTCAATCACGTCAGTCGGTCCCTCGGCTTAGTAGTATCGACTGCAATTCAATCCGCCGTGCAGGGTAAGGATGTTGACGATACAGTTGGGGATGCCAACTATCTGCGTGGGCTTCAAGCCGCCCAGTGGACGAGTGTTGGGTCTGCAGCGTTTGCCACAGTAGTTGCTGCGATTTTCTTTCGCAAGCTTGGTCGGTCTTGAACTACATGTACCTAGAGAGTGTCTATTGACGTACTGTCAACCTACCTTGGACAGAAGTCATCAAATAACTTTACGTCTTTGGTTCTGGGATAATCAGTTAAGCAACAGATAGACGAATAGCATCCAGTCACGCCACCCGTTCCAGGTTCCCAGTAAACGTTCTCCTCTACTATTCGTTCTAACGGGCTAATGATGACCAAAAATTTTTCCATATGAGCTAATTAACGGTAGAAATATTACTGGGTACGTAATGGCTAGCATTGGCGACTTAGCTACATATACCGCGTCTTAGTATCTTTGACATCAACAACACTGGATGCACTGGAGTGCTGCAAAGGTGGATTACGCGATCACTGAATAATAGTATGACACATTCCGAAATCTGCGAATCAGGAGGCAGTCATGACCTTGTATTGAACATCCTTTCCAGTAACTAATCTCTGCATACTCTAAACCCTAGACGTCATTACGTTCTAGATTAATCAAGCTACCTTAAGGCTCAAGTCGCGTAGCGTCACGGGGAAAGAGAACGGTCTCGTGGATGTCAGGCAAGCCCAAGATGCTCTGCACCAAACGGTTGAGTCCAACGCCATATCCTCCCTGCAACGGGGCTCCAGCCTCATACGCACTCAAGAACGGCCGCCACTGAGGGTCATCAAGATCGAAAGGTGGATTTCGACGCTCCATAGCAGCGCGCAGTGTCTTGTAGTCGTTGATGGCCTGGAAGCCGCTGGCAGCTTCTTGGCCTCCCAGGATGATGTCGAACGAGTAGGTCAGGCCTTGCTCGTTCTCCCCAGACGCCGGCTGAACATTGTAAGGACGCAGGTTTTGGGGGTAATGGGTGATGGAGAAGATGTCTGTGGGCGGGCCATATGCTGTGTCGCCCTTGGCTAGGTAGTTGCCAAGGGCCTTCTCTTCCGCCCAACTTCACTCTGTTAGCATGAAGACAAGAGATATAACATGGATACTCTGCTGCTTACCTCAAGTCAGCATTGATATCGGTGTCAAGGCCCAATTCTTCGCTGAGGATCCTCTTGGCATCGCTGAACTTGACTCGTGGCAGTCTGCCGTGCTCATCGACGGCCAGCTTGAACTTGCCTGCTGATGGGAACAATCTCCTCACAAGAGCTAGCTGATGACGGTACTTCTCCCTCTTGTGGAGGCCATTAATGACGTGGATGAACAAGGATTCGACCTGTTCTATGACCTCAAGCCAGTTGTGCTGAAGCGCAAATGCAACTTCAAGGGCAGTAAACTAGGTAGTCACAGATTAACACGTGAACTCTTGAGTGGGGGATATCGTCGCAAGACTTACCTCGGTCAAGTGTCGAGTTGAGGGGCGAGCTTCACGCCGAAAGACGGTATGGATCTCGAATATACGCTCCAGTCCTGCCGCAAGCGTCTGTCCCAGATGAAGCTCTCCAGTTTGGGTAAGGTATGCTTTCCGATCATTGAAATAGGGAACTTCGAAGTAGTCGTCATCACCCGGGACCTTGTAACCGATCAGCGATGGCGTAGTGATGTAAGCAAAGCCCTGGCCGGTCAAGTGCTCGACGGCAAGCTCGTAGATTCCGGAAAAGAGCTTGATGATGGCGCCATTGGTGGCGACGCGCAGGTCCAGCACGCGATTGTTCAGCCGCTCATTCAACAGAAGAGGATCGTGCTTCTCTGGCTCTTCTCCAGGACCACCGTGAGACACGACGCTTGGGCGCAAGTCTTTGACTGCCGCGCCAATGATAATGAGCTTCTTAACTTGGACTGATGGCAAGGAACTAGTGTTCTCAGAACCATGCTGAGCTCCATTACTCGGAGCGAGCGAGCCGTAGATGCGCACCACAGACTCCCGGTTGATGCTGACCGCGGCCTCCAAGGTGGAGGCTTCTGTGACACCTGGCGCAATGATGGCGTTGATGAACGAGCCCTGATCTCGGAGAATAAGATGGGTTGTCCCGTCAGAGTCCTGAGAGGTAATTGCATGGACTCGAGCATCAAATCCGACGTGCTGGAGTTTGGCTACCTCGAGGACATTGTGTAATGTAGTCAAAGAAGGGGAAGGAGGGTCTCCCAGCGATAAGACATTTCCATTCGTTTCAATTGCCATGCTGAAGTTTAGGCTCTGGAATGAATGATACTAGAGTTACAAATGAGAAGATGGAAAGACTCTTCCTATTTCGGTGTTGGTGAGTATAGTGAGGCTTGGGATATCGTTTTCGGATGCCATAACAAGCGAATGAAAATGGCTCAAATATTTATGCTCCCTATGCCTAAAGTATCTTCAGTCTCTCTGGAACATACATGTCCTGCGTAGGTTGTCAAGGCATCTACACCGCGCTACCCCTACATCACGGCGTTGTCCGCATAGATGACGAGATGACACTTTTCATCTAGTTGTTCTAAGAAACTGCAAGCTGAGCGAGCCTGATACCCGGACGTGCAGCTCGTCTATGTTAGCTTTGCATTGCATCAAACCCTTGATATAAGAATATTAGATATAAATGAGGTTCCGAAGGAATCTCTGCATGAGGCGTAATGCACGTCTAAGCGTAATGCGATCCCTCCAAAAGATCATCATACGATCCAAGACAAGTTTGGAAGGATGCTATCTGATGCAATATGTCGTCAGATTGGCGAATTGGCTCGAATAATTGATGCTGCAGAACCTGGTCTCTTCTGGCCATAGGAAATTTAGGAATTACTCATTTCCTCTACACCGAGATACGTATTTCTGAGAAAGCCCCAAAGATGTCGTCGGCTTATAAAAGCAAAAATCTGATTCACTGAGTCATTGAGTCATTGACCTCAAACATTATTTGAGGATACATTGTGCATCATAACTTCTTTTCTTCTCTCCAAGCATAGCGCTGGGTCTCATTGGATCGAATCTTCATCATGGCGTTTCTCGAGGGCAGAACTCGCGCCAAGCTTGACGTTGTAAACTATGAGCGACTGAAGGCTCGAGACCCGGCAGAGATCAAGAAACTTGTTCAAGTCTCTCAAGATCGTGGCGTTTTCTTCCTTGACCTTCGTGGCCCTGCCGCCGAACAAGCTCTATCTGATTTAGAGCAAATCTACACTGCCCAGCTCCAATTCTTCAAGGAAGCCTCCGAAGAAGACAAGAAGGCAACCTCTGTCGAGGAAACGCAGGGAGGGTGAGTTGAAAGGCCCTTGCTCCTTTTACATGGAGTTGGTAGATCTGATCTGTGTGATTGTAATTAGATGGCTAAAACATGGTGATGTCCAGCTTTTCAACGTGAGAACCAATACCAATCCCCCAGCATCTCTGACCTTTCAGCTCACAAGACTCCTAGATCCCGCGAGCTCAAGAAATCAAGGGCTCGATCAAGCTGCCAGCCGAATTAAATACTGTGGCCTCCAAGCTATCCAACGTATCGTCCTTTAGCGACGCCGTCACCAGGGAACTGTTCACACTGTTGGTTACATCACTGGATCCAGCCAGCCCTAGCACTGCTGGCGGGAACCCCGAAGAGCCCGGAGCCAGTCTTTTCCAACTGGGATACTCAGAGGCCCCTGCTGGAAAGCTTCTCGTTCCTGCTCATGCGGATGAAGGACTCGTCACCCTTTTGTTCTATGGCCTACCATCCTTGGAGGTGCCACTGCCAGAAAACCCAGAAGAATGGGGTATTGTCGATCCCATTGAGGGGCACCATCTGGTTTACATAGCGGGGACCTTGGAGGAGATCTCTGGGAAACGCCTCCGGGCTCCTCTGCACCGCGTGGTGGAACCTCAGGAGGGAGCGTACTTGGCTGTTTACCTCTTGCATCCTGGTCTCCATTGATGATTAGACTGTCCTAGACAGAACGGCGAGTCCTTTGCTCTAGTAGTGCTTTCTTCCATAGAACTATCAATATAGGCGGCTTAACCCCACATATACCTCATCAACAACAAGAGTCACGTATGACAAAGTTCCCCTGTTTCCCTGTTTTCATCAGATTAGTAAGAAGTATGACCAAGTGTAAGATATGTACTAATTAATGTGACTAAAAAATAAGAAGTACCGAGAACAGCTGGAGTTCGTCTTACACGTGGGGTCCCCAGACCAAGCTCGCAAGATCCGTTGGCCAACCAACAACTCAAGTTCATTGTACAAGGTGGCCCATGAAAAGGTTCTCAGATCTCAAGCGGAAAGGACGGCATGTAAATTCGCATTCGGATCTCGCCTAGAACCATACCAAAGTCCCTTGCATACACGAAAACCGCCACATCATTCCGAGTTGCGTAAGCCCTCCTGCCAAGTACAGTATCGGGGCGGCTACTCACCAGCATCGGAGGTAAGCATGCATCGCCGACTCACCGGGCCTAGTAGGGATATCACCTAGGCAGCCAGGGGATGAAGACATAGACTCGGGGTATTTGATGCGGCTTGTGGGCACGGGAACTAGGTTGAGATCCTACGTGATGAGAGTTGCATCCTGGGCCGCTGTGGATAACTGGATATCCCTGATCAGCATGCTATGCGAGTAGTTGACTCCCACCTCTTCAACTTCTTGTAGTTTAGCGGGAATCCTATGAGCCTTAGTCGAAACAATTGAGGCAACACGGGAGGACTAAGAGACGGACGGCCCGAGTTATGGATCGCCATCCAGCCAACTTAGCTTCAGGTAAGACTTCCCCTGGCCAATATCACGACACCGCTTGAACATGTTCCCTCTCTACGTGTTGGTAAGATTCGCAATTACCCTATGAGATTTGTTCAATGCAGTCAATGATGCGTTGAATGACGTGGTAAACAAAAAAGCCGATGTCGCCACTCTTAACCTGATTGTGCAATTGCGGTAAATAATTTGCTAATATTGTTTGGGTAGCCGTAACAAGGGCCTTGTCTCCGCGTCAACAGGCAGCCACATGTAATTATCCCGAAGTGACCATGGCGGTCTTTGTACATTCCTAACTTGAGATCTATAATTGCATGTTGGGGCAGGATCTCTACCTGCAACAACCACGCAGGGGATAGGGTCCTAGCGCGCAGGCATCCCAAAGACCAGTCTCAAACGAAGGCGACATTCCCAAAGAACATGGAAATAGAGACCAATGTTGGAAGATGGCGAAGAATGGTGTGCTTGAGGATGCTTATGGGAACATACGGAGTGAGGAAGCCATGATGTTGGTGTCTGCAGGAGACAGGCGGTAGGAGATCAGAGTTATCAGATCTACATGTAGCTCCCCTATTGTTAGGCTTCTTCTCTACTGGCTACCAACTACAGTTAAGAATCTATCAATCTTCGATACTCACAAGCATCCTTCCCGGAAGAGCTTGAACTACTCGAAATGATTCCTATAGACCAAGCTATTCTATACTTGGGATCTTCTGCCATGCACTTTCTCATCTACTTTGCTCTCTGGGCCGCCGTGGTGCTGGTTTGCGTGGGAAACTTTATTCGGCGTCGACGATTGATATCTCGAGTGTCATCATTGTCTGAGAATCCTGAAACATCCAAAGGTGCCCTGTGTGAGATTGGACCGACAGAGAGGCCCTCGTTTTGCGCCGTTGGATCTCAGGAACCTGCCAACCATGCCAGTTTTCTCACCAATGTCAATGACGCTTTACCCAGGGGTCACCATCAACACCTGTATTACAAGCTCCAGAATCTTGAAGAATTTCCCGAAATTCTCCCTTCAGCTCGGATAGAGCTGTTCTCGCTACTAGCTGAGGCAGTGTCATTGGAACGGGTCAATACTCAAGGCAAACAGAAGAGGAGTATTCTCGACATTGAAGTCTATGAGCATGAAGCCTTGAAGAACTTTCTAGCCGCTGAACAGGGCGAGATTCTAGAACGATGGGAGGCATACAGCAAGCGACGTTCCTCAGGTGGCGGCCGTGAGCTGTTTCCAACCCGTCAGTCGGCTGAGAAGTGGCTTAAAGAGTCGGCACCTGTCAAGTACGTGGATGGTGCCTGGCTTGGCCATGTTCACAAGATAACTACTCCATTCGCGTTCAGAGATGTGACCAAGGCGGCATGGCAGGTCCTCTCCGAAGAGCTTGGCGACGGTGACTTGCTCAAGCACCACGTATACTTGTACCGGGAACTACTCGAGAGTATTGGAGTGCACCTTCCGGCTGGTGACAGCGCTGACTTTGTGCGCGATGACTTGTGGCAGCAGCATGGTTCAGAAAAAGCGGACAACACTCACATCACTCAGGCGTGGAAGGCTGGCGTTGCACAACTGCTCATCTCTCTATTCCCCAATGAGTTCTTGCCTGAGATCCTTGGCTTCAACATGCACTACGAGCTCCTGACCCTGGACACGCTCATGGCATCCAGGGAGCTGCCCGAACTCAAGATCTCAGGCTACTATTTCATCCTGCACGTGTCCATCGACAATGCCGACTCTGGTCACGCGGCCATGGCGTTGACCACTGTGTCAGATTACCTTGAGCTGCTCAGGTCTACGCCCGGTGCCATGGACGTTAATGAGGCCTGGCGACGCGTGCAAGCTGGATATCTTCTCTCCAAGACTCTTGGTAGCGACGACGAGTACCCTGATCTGGCGCCTCTCACTGTCGCTGCGGGTAGATCTCCGCCCACATTTGGCTATCCGCAAGATACTCAGGACGAAAAGCCGTTGTCACAGGAGGAGGCTTATATCACAGACTTGATGCTCCTGAAGGCCAACGTATCGCACAAGATACACTGCACGAGTAAGATTCGTATCGGTAAGCGGCCGTTGTCAGATTGGTTCTCACGGGAAGCATGGAGAACACGGCGCGAGTACATTGATGCTCTTGCAAATGCCACGCCTTGGGTTCGAGCTGGTGACAGCGGCAGAAGTCTGTTGATGCGGGAGCTGGCTTGGGAGGGTAGAATGTTTGGCGCCTTCACCCACGCCGAAGTCGAAGCGCTCGGTGCTTGGATTGACGGTCTAGCCACGCGTGAGGAGAGCGTTTACTGGGAGACGGTTGGGGTGAGCAGAACACGCGTCAGCGAGCATCGTGGTGGCGATGTTGCCGTCAATCATCCAGTCCTACTTCCACAAGAAGCTCATGTCCTCTTGATTGAGGATGACTCGCTGGAAAGCCCTGAAAACGACAAGTTTGTGCCTCGGCCACCGCTGCAAGTTTCGTCGGCGAAACTGGCGGCCCTGCTTCCTCTCTGGTTCACCCACTCGGCGCTGCTCGAGAATGCCATCAATGCGCCATTCAAATCCGCCACAGCGCTGCACGCGCAAATCGTCCGTATCCTGCGCGCCGAGCTGGGTTTTATGCCCGAAACGAACGGTGTTGCGGGCATGGACGAGCGTGCGCGTTCAGGTTACTGGCCCAGCGTAGTTGACTTGGGTCTCGAGTTGGCTCAACATCTTCCGGGGAAGAAGCCTCAGACTCTGAAGGACGTTTTGGAGAACCGAGGCGATCACGATGGTGGGAGGAGCGACGATGTTGTTAGCGCCACCAGCTTCGCGTACGATATACTGAAGCTATCCATTCGACCAGTAAAGAACTTGGGTTTCCTACTTGGGCTCGCTCGCGCATTTCTGGATCTGGAAAAGAGTGTGGCTGGTGCAGAGCAGCTGTTGAGTAGCGAATCCAGAAATGCACTTGAGCGGCTTGTAGAGAGAAAGGCAGCCTGTTTCGAGAAAAGTCTCGATCTGATTGAAGCAGAACCGTTGACGTATAGGGACTTTGTTCGGGGCTACAGGATTGGACGAGGTCAAATTGAGAAGGTAATGTGATTTCGAAAAGTACGTACATACAACTACAGCCTAGGTACGGATATACCTTTACATACCTGAAATAGATAGTTATCAAACGCGTTACTATTCAGCTGCCCGACTTGTAATGTCCGCCTTGATAAGTTGGGTATGCCCTTCTCGCACTCCGATCTTGCTGCGCCTTTCTTGGCCGCCTGACGATTCCCAGAGTAAGAGTCTGGAATTCGGGTGAATTTGGTCCAGACGTCGCCGTGTCTCACATGCAACACTCAGCTCCCCACTAGGCTTCGTACGCTCATCCAGCTTCTCCTGCGACAATCCTGAGTGGCTGTGAGGAACGAGGGCTTTCCGTGCTATCCCAGTCTGAGACGTGGGCTTTCAATAGTCGTGGTCGAGACATGCTGCTTCGGGTGCCTCTTCCAGTGGCAAAGTGGACCGAGGCCTCAGCTAATGCAGCGTCGTGAGACTATCGGCCACTAGAGGGAGTCTAGACAGCGGCAGGACTCGCACTCAAGCTCAAAGTGAGGGAAGCCACTGTTCTGCTATTGATACAGAGAGTTCGTCTATAAGTGAGGGAAGTTCCTGTGACTGAGAATGGGCACGAGAGATTTACACAAGGGTTTTGCTCTGCGCTCTCGGTTTTGCTACACTTCTATAGATCCAGCTATCATCTGAACCATTCACGCTTATTCCCACCACTAGATACCCCTGCGCTCCCCATCATGGCGGAAATCCCAAAGCCCAGCCCAAAGCGCATCATCATCTGCTGCGATGGCACATGGCAGTCCGCCGTCACAGGCGAAAGAAACAGCCCCTCCAACGTCACTCGACTGGCCCGCTGCCTGAATCGCGTTGGCCTTGACGATGACAAGACCTGGCAGCAGGTTGTCTGGTACGACAGCGGCGTTGGCACATCGTCTGGCTGGCTCGCCAACAAGATTGACGGAATGCTCGGCGTCGGAATTGAAGGAAACATCATCGAGGCCTACAACTTTGTCGTGCTCAACTGGAACCCAGGCGACCAGATCTTCTGCTTCGGCTTCTCGCGCGGCGCCTTTACCGCCCGATCCATTGCCGGCCTCATCTCGGACATTGGCATCTGCGAGCCCAGAAAGCTGCAAGAGTTCTACGAGATCTGGGAGCTTTACAAGAAGAATGACACCGGAGAGCGGTTCCGTGGCAGCAAGGAGTGGTTCGAGTATGTTGATGGCGTACCGGCTGACGACAAGGATCAGCCTGACGAGGACCCTACCGCTTACAAAGCTGGCCGCAACTTTGTGTGGAAGAAGCGTCCTCAAGGAGACTGGGCTATTTCTCCCGAGTCGAGACAGATCGAAGTGGTTGGCGTGTACGACACTGTGAGCGCACTGGGGTTGCCAGAAATCCACGGGGTTAAACTTGGGTGGGGAGAGGACAATCATGGATTTCACAATGTGAAGCTCAACCCGAGTGAGTAGGGCCGGCAACATCATCCAATCCGATTACCAAGTTACTAATATCATTGGCAGACATCAAGCACGCTTTTCAGGCGTTGGGCTTAGATGAGCACCGCGAATACTATACCCCTTTGCTGTGGTATTTGCCAGAGAAGAAGCCGGTGACGCCCGACGACATCGTTCAACAGAAGAAGCGCATCGATGTCGCCATGCAAGCATTTTACGCTAAGGCTTACGACAAAAAGGTACCCTTGAAGGAGAGGAAGCAGCTCAAGGAGGCCTACGACCAGGCACGTCGAGAGCTGTTTTACATGGAGGACGACAGCAAGCCTCCTTCTGACCTGCTCCAAGTATGGTTTCCAGGTGTACACATCAACATTGGCGGAGGATCCACCAATTGGCTGCAGAACAAGGGCGATCTGGAAGGTAAATGCCTCTCTATTCTGTCTTTTTGAACCTCGCTAACCGTGGCAGAAATGGCCAACATTACATTCGCGTGGATGCTCGACCAAATCAGCACCTACATCTCCATCAACGAGACGACAGTCTGGCAAGAGACCAAGGCTCGTCAGATCCACGTCGACGAGCTGAACCAGCAGATTGAAAGGTACAAGCAGCAAGAGAAACACGATGAGGAGGAAGCCAACAAGAGCTGGGGTCGATGGGCCGCTCGAGTGATTGGATCAGCGGCGAGCACGGTGATGCAGCCCTTGATCAAGACGAGCAAGCCCAACCTCGACCGCCACGACTTTGGCTGGGGAACCGGTACCATTATTGACAGCTACGGCCTCATGTCCAGGATCAATGGCTCAAAGCCTCGCACCCCTGGAAAATACAGCCACGACTCCAAGTTTCCTGCACTGGGACAGACCAACGAGCAGATCCATCCTACTGTTGGATATCGCTACAAGATGTTCAAGAAGCACCCAGAGACCCTTCAGTATCGCCCAGCCGGCGTGAAGAAGGGACAGTACAAGAGACGCAAGAACGACAAGGGGTACTGGGAGTACGTCCTGGCCGGTGCAGTTCTGCCCGAGTACAAGATCAAGCCCAACAAACCTGATGCCCCTCCCAACTTTGAGAGAAACAATCTCACTCTTGGATTGAGCGCCTGGGAACAAACAGGCTCCTATGTGCAGGGCCTCGACAAGGTGAACGGATATCCCCACGACTGGTTCCCTGAGGCGCTTGAAGCGCAAGACGGCCAGCATGATGAAGATGCCGAGGATGATGAAGAGTAAATGATAGTGTCTCAGCCGAGTATCGATGTGCCATTGCATGACTATGCCATGAAGATAGGCTATGAAGTAGATTGAGAGCGTTAGAAATGCCAAGGTCTACGCTGACCTGCAGCATAATCTTCCAAGTTCAGATTAGGAAAGCCAAATACAATTCGCATACATCTAATAAACACAGCCCCTGTATCAAAGATCCTTCTGATTGTCGGGAAAGACCGTGATCCAGTTAAAGTCGGCAGCATCAAAATTGGTCGTCCAGTCTGCGGTGAGTTCAACGTCCATGTCAAAGTTGGCAAACGCATCATTATCAAAGACGGTAGGATCAAACTCCACCACCGGCAACGTCATTGTAGAAGAGTCGGGCGTAAGGGACGACGAGTTCGGCATGCTTCTCATGGAGTCTGGAATCTTGACTCTTACTCGTCCAAAGAAGGGAATAGTGACGTCGCATCCTTGGCTTTGCATGTCCAGAGTGTCTTGAGATACCTCTCCTGGAAGGACGGAGACGAGCTTGGCTAATACTTCTGCCGCTTGACCAGCAACAGTGCACTCCTTGAGGGTGGAAACTTGCCTAAAGTCACCCAGCAGCTCGATGAGAAGGTTCTGGTCGTCCACATTCTGGCCCGAGTAAGCATTACCACGAGCCGCCTCCTGTAGTAGATGAATGACTATGACCATGGCAGCCGAGAAACTTTCAAAGTCCATCAATCCGCAGGGAGCCGCCTCTGGCCCAGTTGCTGCACGAAGGTTCTGGTAGGCGATGATGATTTCCCTTGATGCATCGAGGCAGGCCGTCCTGCTCAGAAGAAACCTTCGCTCCTGGGAAGATTTAAGCAAATATGGGAGATGAATGCATTTTCCCAACATGAAAAACTGAATCTTGATGCTTTGTCGATAATACAGCTGTTCGAACGATAGTCCTGGCGACGGCGCTGGTGCCCAAAAGTCGTCAGGCATGAGCTTTTTGCAGCTCTCCCAATCTTGGTCAATCTCGATTGTCTTTGGATAGGTCTCTTCAAAGGGAGCTTCATTTCGATCTGCGATGGCACCAGATACTATTATCATCTCACGTATGAGAGCTTCATGAGGTAACACACCATCTGAAGCCGGGAGGAAGGTCTTGTTCGAGGTTGATATGGATGAAGGGATGCCAATGACCAATCCAGTCTGTCGTTCCCAATGCAATATCATCCTCCATAGATTTCGTTCCCGGCTTTGGTCTTCTAATTTCATGCGGTGTAGACCAAGGAGAAGTGACGCATTCACGGCTTGACGAGAACCCAGCCACGCTTTTCTCGGTCTGCCCAGATCCACATTCAACTTGATCTCCAAACAGACAGCTTCGATGAAGTCAATGTTCTCGCCATGCTCAGACTGAGCAGTGAACAAAATTCTTGAGTGATGCATAAGGGTGTCGATTAAAGTCTCTTGCTGTGAAAGCTCCGGGTGGAGCCGTTTCCAGGATATCGGAAGGAAAAACAAGCAATGAGCGATCCAGAGTAGGGCCTTGGCCGCGACAGATGCATCGTGTGACTCGAAGGCCATCAGCAGGAAGTCGGACATTTCTGCAACGTACATGTCTTGCAATCGCCGAGATCCGTAGAAACATGGAGGCCAAGCACCCCAGAACTTTCTCGTATACTCCAAGATTTGGATGAGAACGGCTTTTGAGGGCAGTCTAGGTAGGATCCCAGTGATGAGGTTCTGGATCGAACGTTGACATTGAGACTGGGCCCCTGTGCTGGACTTTTCGGTACTCTTTTGCAGTAGCAAAGCTTCCTTGAAAAGAGTGACCAAGGGAGTGTTGCCAAACTCGCAGAGCGCATCTGAGTGAATAGAACTGTCGGATGCATCCAGGCCCGCAGGCGAAGAGTGGTTGTGCGGATGAGCGGCGACGCTTACTGCATTTACGTCTTCTTGATGGTCATGACCCAGACGGGTTGCAGGTCCAGGAGTACGCGGCTGACCTTGAAATGCGGGAGGTGAGTCAACATTAACGTCGACAGAGCCGTAAATGCGGCGAATCATGATTTCCATCTCATCCAGACGCTTCCTCAGGTCGCTATTTTCCGTCTGTTCGAGGCGCCTCCTCTCGCTCCGCTTTGGCTGCTGGGGACTGCAGGGCACGTCATGAAGAGCGCAGCCCTCACAGGTTGATCCCTGCTCAGGAAAGACACATCGGATCTTGCGACGGCGGCACTCAGCGCAGCTGCGAGTCCCAAGACGCATTCTCTTCGGAAAGACTTGATCCGCGGCGTCTGCAGACGTCGACATGATGCTGTTCGTGTTGGTGCGATGGTGGGGGAGGTTGGAACGGTAGGGATTTAGGGCGTCTGCTGCTAGACCAGGGGCTGTGGCTCCCTTGGGACCATTTGCCCAAACGGGAAACTGGTCGATGGATGATTGGTAATGGCAACGAATGTTCGTTTGGATCCGAGTATATTCGGATTGATGGACGCGAGATAAGTTTCAAGCAAGTCGTAACTCGCGGTGAGCACATGCAGTTGACAATATTGATCATTACCTCACGGAGTCTTACTGAGGAGATTGGGACATTTGTCATCGCCATCGTTCGGACCAACTCGGACCAAAGCGGCCGAACTGGTGCGAGACCACTAATTCAGGTACGTACCAGTCTACTCGCACCAGCTCGGATGAGTTCCTCTTCTACTTTGCACTCCGAATAACATGTTCTCTCAACATATATAAGAGGCTGAAGACTCTCGTCAAAATGAACAATTCAGAATCATCATATCACTCACAGTCTCAAGACAACAAGAACTCTATCATCTCTCAACCCAATCCTGCACTCAGCTACATCTAAGCTTTTCCTCCTCTCCAACTTCAACCGCCAACATGAGCCAACAGACCGAACTCGAGAACACCCTCTCTGGCTTCCAGAAGAATGCTCCTGAGGCTGCCAAGACACCCATCAACGCTGCCAGAGCCAATATTATGGAGAATTTTGACTACAGCAAGACAATTCACCAGGGCGACGTTCTTCCCGAGTTTACTCTCCAGAATGCTCTTGGAAAGCCTGTCTCCAGCAAGGAGCTCCTTGAAAAGGGCCCCATCCTGTCAGTCAACTCACTTCTCCTTTCTTTTTGTCGATCATAACTGACTCTTCAACCCAGGATTACCTTTTACCGTGGCACCTGGTGCCCCTTTTGCAACATCGCCCTCCACCACTTGCAACAGCACCTCGCCGAGTTCGAAGCCAAGGGCGTCACTCTGGTTGCCATTTCGCCTGAGCTGCCCGACACGTCCCTTTCCGAATCTGAGAAGCGCGGATTGACCTTCACTGTTCTTTCCGACGTCAAGAACGCCTTCGCGCGAAAGCTTGGCATCGTCTGGAAGCAACCCGAGGATATGCGTCCTGTTTTCGGCATGTTTGGTCACGACCTCGAGGTTCGAACTGGCGACGACTCCCTTGAAGTTCCTGTTCCGGCTTCTCTCCTGGTTGATCAAAAGGGAGTTGTCCGAAATACCTTCATTGAGGCGAACTACACCAAGAGACTTGACCCCGGGGTTGCTCTGGAATGGGTCAACCAGCTCCAGTAGATTACTGTCTGGTCTGCGCACTCTATGGGCTCATTCTCTTCAGATTGGTCACATGTTCTTAGCTAGATTATAACTCGAATACACATCATAAATGTTTATATTTCTTTACGAGGTTTCTTCTTGGGCCACGGTGACTATTTCTTCCCGTTCCTGCTATCCTGGGACTCGCCCATCGTTGATTGTACTAGGCAAGCATCTCACAAATTCTTTCCTAGGCATGTCCATGTTTATGTCTTGATAACTACTTCTACCTATGTACCTATGATTTAGAAGTTGAAGGCTCCCAACCCAGACTTTAAAATCAGAGCAGCCCAAAAACTATCTAAAAAGAGGCATGCGGGCGGGCTAACTCCAAGAGAGTCACCTACTCATCTCACGTCAGCACTATTATACGGAACGTAAAGATGCGCAGTGGCAAGGCCTCCTTCACTCCTGTTCTTCTTGGTATTGTATACTTTTCTTCATGTCCATTTCAATCACCAATTTATCCTTCTTACTCCTTCTACAGATGGACGAGATTGATAAAATCTTTCAGTCAGCTGTTGACGATGGCCGTATCCATGGGGTATATGTCATTGGAAGAGACGTCAGTGGTAAGTCCAAAGTAATCAAAGTCACCTGGATATGGTTTTCGGAAGAACTGATTGACCCGACTCGTAGGCAAAATTAACATTCGTCGGTCATATGGTGTCAGCAGCATTCGTGCCGATCAAGGCAGTCGTCCACCCATGCGAGAAGACACACCCATGCGCTTCGCGAGTGCCACCAAATTGTTGACCTCGATCATGGCTTTGCAGTGTGTCGAGCGGGGAGAGGTCGCTCTCGACGACACACTTGAGAAGCTACTGCCTGAAGTTTCTGAGCTCGAGGTCATCTTGGGGTTCGACGAGGACACCGGAAAACCTTTGCAACACCCCCCAGAAACTAAAATTACATTGAGGTGAGTAAGTTTCTCGCAAGTCAAGTCTTTTTATGACCTAACTCGTCCCGCCAAAGGCATCTCCTCAGCCACAGCTCCGGGCTCTCATACGCCACCGCTAATCCCCTGCTATCCCGGTTCCGACTCGATCAGGGACGCACCATTGATCAAACTTATGATACACTGGATGAGAACTTCTCCTATCCGCTTGTGTTTGATCCCGGTGCCAGCTGGGCATACAGCCCTGGCCTGGACTGGTGCACCCGCTTGATTTCCAGAGCCAGCCACGAGAGCCCCGAACAATATCTACAAAGCCATCTTGTCCAGCCTCTGGGAATCCGTGCCGAGGAAATGACATTTAATTTGTATGAACATCCGGAGGCACATGCGCGACACGCCGATGTAGTGCTTCGCACCGGGAAGGGTTCGGGGAGTATTTTGGAGCATGCCGAAGCAGCGGATTACTGGGACCGGATCAAGGAGCCAAGTGGCGGACAAGGCATATTCTGCACACCACGGGCATATGCAGAGGTCCTTTATAGTATTCTTGCTGACGACGGGCGGTTACTGCACCCGAAAACGCGCGAGCTACTGTTTGAGCCGGCTCTAACGCCACAAGCAGAGAAGGGGTTGGATCAGTATTTCAAAGAAATGAGTGCCTATCATATTGGAGAGCCAATCCCTGTTCATACTCAGAAATCTCATAGTGTGGGTGGGTTGTTGGCAATGGAGGACTGTGATGCCGAGGATCCAGAGTCTTGGAGAAGAAAAGGAAGCCTTTCCTGGGCTGGAGTAACAAATATCTTTTGGGTGAGTGAAACACCGGTTCATTGAGAATTAAGTCAAGTATGCGTCCGTTCTAGAGACGAAGCTGACTTCAAAAAGAACATTGATCCTGCAGCAGGCGTGTGCTGTCTCTGGGCATTTCACTTGAAGCCTTTTGGCGATGCGTTGTGTATGCAGCTGGGGACTAAGTTTGAGAAGGCTTTGTATAGTCTATGTCGAAGGGAGGAATCTTGATACATGTTCGATGAGGGAGAATATTGATTCATGTTCCATGAGGGACATTAATTGCCCCTTGCTTGGTCCCAGGCCTGCGTTATGATTTTCCAGTACCTCTCCGGGTCGATTCTCATATGAGCAACATGGCCACTCCCTTCAAAAAGCTCAGTTCCTACCTTGAGACCCTTGTCATTTGCTTCTTGAGCGTGTGCTTCTACATCTCGCCACAGCACGGCTCTATCCTTCACGCTATAGATATAAGTCCGACTCGTCTCCCTGCTCACATACGACGTGGTGTTGAGAGCAGCAGCGTTGTTGTCTTGAGGAAATCCGAACCCAGTTGGCACGTAGAACAACCAGAACATGCCAACAACCAGATGGACAAGTGGCGACATCCAGCGCGGAAAAGAAAGGCCCATGGCGTGATGGCTGCTCATCCATCGCCCGTAACCAGGGCATGAGTCCATGATAGTGACTTGCAACGGAACCGAGTCCAACCCGACCTCAGCTTCCAAGAGTTTCCGGAGCGTGGCCGCTGTGTTCACACCGCCATTAGAGAAGATGTGTGACATTATTACTGGCTTCCGAGTTTTGTCGTTGAGGGATGACTCAGTAGCTTTTTGCAGAACCGGCAGTGCTGGACGTAGAGATTGCACTCTTAGGGGTGTGAAGAAGTAGTGCATCATCGAGCATCGGATTATGAGGATAGACGCAGTTGGATAAAGAATTCGGTACCGCTCAACATACTTGGCAATGTGTGCGTCCCGTGCATCCATCCAAGCGAATAGAATAATAATTTCAGGATCGAGGTCATCGCTTGTAGACCTATTGTTTCCCGACTTGGGATCAAAGTAAGCGACCGACGGACTGAGAGACTGCATAAAGGACAAGTCTCCTGGTTTGGGGAGTGAGCTTGTGTCGTCCCCAGTCATAATGTCGTATATAGAGGTGAGGCCTAATTCAAAGGGCTGACGATGAAGATGCACAGTGACTTCGAGGTCACCGCTTCGGTCAGCAAGTGTCAGTACGGATTTATTTGCAATCTGATCCTTCTGGACGGACTGCATCGTCGACCTTATCTCCGTCGGTGTAATATTACGCCGAAACGGAAGCGGAGCCGGCATTATTGCCAAGGTGTAGCTTCAATCATTGCTGATACCAGCAGGAAAATCATCGGTTCAGTGCATGAGTATATATGTAAGAAAGAGTATAAATTATTGGGGAACAGCTTCAAGCTGTATTAGATGACATCAAATAGTGACCAATGATTTGCCAAATTCAGCCATCCTTTATGTTGTAAAAGACGAACGTCCATTGCGGCTAGCACCGGACCCCCTATAATCATTTCAACACTTTCTAGGGTAGCATGCTGGCGGCAGGATGTCAATTTCCCTCATATCCCAGTATTCTCTCTTTTCGATACTACAAAAAGTCGAAAATAATTATACGGAGAATAGCCTCTCATCTGTGACCCTTCTAGATACTAGCGGATATAATATTCTGTGATAATATGTAACCTTCATCAAGTCTAATAACCTAGAAGTATAAATGTACATTGGCGGAAATTGTTTTTAATGTAACCATTTCGTTTCTTAATTCCCCGGGGGTCTCCGAAAATGATGAAAGGTAGGTACCTTTAAATTAGACTGATGTGTTGTCAAGACCCTTGGCAACACAAGCCTTGGTATCCGGCACACGGCCTCTGTTCAGAAGGCATGTCGGGTCATACTTGGTCTTGATCTTCACCAGACGCTCAAAGTTCTCCTCACCCCAGACTTCCTTGGTCACACTATGCGGTGCACTATAAGAGTATACGAGTCAGATGAAGCTCAAAATTGAATGACATTCATCGCGGAGCATCAAGGGGGTCGACCACTTACATGTAGTTGGGATAGTCATAGATGGCGGGTGTATCAGTGTACCCATTCTGGAACTCGCGCAGATAGCCCATCAACTCCTTATCCTTGGCGTGCATGAATACAGTGTTGGTGTTGTTGCTCCATTCACCCGAAGTCAGGGTAATATGAGCACTGGTAGAGTGAGGCCACGACGTCTGAGAGTCCCATTCGGGGCCGGATCCTCCCCATCCAGGCAAGACATCTACAAAAGCAAGTTTTTAGTACAGTTCGAGTGTATCAAGGCCGAAATCAAGACTCACATTCATCAACCCACATGGTGTGACCAGGGTCCTCACCACGTGCAATCAAGCCATTGATAATCTCCTTGTAGGTCGCCCAGACGTTCTGATAGAAGGCCTTGGTGGAGTTGGTGTGACTCTTGCCGTAGAACTCTCTGTTGTAGCCGTACGGGTAGTTGGTGAGTAAGTACTGGTCGACAGTCTTGATGGTGTAGTTTGCAAACGTGATGCTGCTGGCCCCGTCATAGAACTGACCAAATGTCTCATTGAACTGGGCAGCATCACCGCCAAAGTAGAGGGCGTTGAGCTGGAATACCCACTGTCGCTCTTTGATAGGAACAAGCGATGACGGGTTTTCGGGGTCCTTGAAGTAGAAGATTAAGGCTGGGAACGCGTCCGCGTTATTGTTGTTTGTCCACCAGTCCGACGCTCGCTCAAACACCGAATCCGCCTGATCCTCTCCGAAGACGATTGTACCGACATAGGCATTGCCGGGGTCAGGATAAGCCCGCACGTAAAAGTGCGTGACCACGCCGTAACCCAACCAGCCACCGCCAGTCAGGGCCCAGAACAGATCACTGTACTCGTTTTCGGGGTTGGCATAGACAATAGTGCCATTGACAAGAACGACCTCGGCACCGACAATCGAGTCGGATGCTACACCATAACGGTTGGTCTGGAAGGCAATACCGCCACCCAGCAGGAAGCCACCAATACCGATGGAGGCAGCACGAGGGCCTAGGAACGCCCAGCCGGTGCCATCAAGGGCGGTATAGACATCACCAGCCTCAGCGCCACCGCCGACTTTGAGAATGGCCCAATCAGTAGGGTCGCTGGACGACGCATTGGAAGTTGCGTTGCTGATAATGGTGGTGGTGCTGAGCTTCTGGAGATCGACAATGACACTGTGCGACTGAGCGCCGCCGAAATCTGCGTGGCCACCGCCCATGATGGCAAAACCCTCGTCGGCCCAGAACGCGTGCTGTCCCGAGTAGAACTGCATCACCAGACTGACCTGGTCTGCCGTCTCTGGGTACACGATGGCGTCGGGCCATATCTGTTGTTGTCTTGTCCATACCCTGGCAATTGTAGAGCCATAGCTCACATCTCCCGGATAAGCGATGAGAGAGTCGTTGCCGAGAGAGGCGCTCAGAGCAGAGAGCGCATCGCTCTTGGAGGTGTAGTTTTCGGAAGCGAAACTTGTCTCAGGTGCCTCCGGGACAGAGAAGGTATAGTTTCTGTACTGCCATGCCGTCTTGGCTTGCACGCTGAGCAGCAAGCTCGAGAAACAACCACTTAGAAGAAGAAGACGCATGGTGGACGTTTAGTAGGCACCCGACAAACAGGCACGCGGGTCAGCTTGTGGTGGGCAAAAACTTGGCACACGGCGGCATTATTTATAAAGGTGTATGGCTAGCATTAGCTTCCACGCTTCAAACAGTTTCAATTGGCTGTTTGTATTGATGGGAAGCCGGACTTCCGTCACTACGCAGCAGAATACTACACACAGCCGGGCACGCAAGTACGACATGGTAACTGGACAGCACTAGACGTGGGGGGCACTGAGGCCAGGATTGGGCAATTGTACCGGGTATTAGGTACGGATAGTATGGAGCAGAGGTCCGCATTGAATAAGAGTTTACAAAGCATTCAATGGCCAGAAACCGGACCAATGGACCAGGGAACAGAACAAAAACCTTGGTATAAACGTCGTATCAAAGCTGGGGATCCTTCTGTAGTCGTTACCGCATCTGGCAGTGTCCCCGGGAGTGGGATGAAGACGGACTGCTGGGGTGCTTGCTGCTTTTGAAGAACAGGGCTCAAAAGCCCGCAACGGCTCCAGTCGAAGAATCTGCTCAAATCTTATCAATCAAAAGATCTCATGCTACTACAAGTAAATACATAGGACTGGTAGTCAACGTCTACGTCGTGGACACTCTGTAATGGCGGATTGAGGCTGAAGAGTGCCGTGTGTCCCGCCATCCCTGTCTGTCAGCGCCACTTGGAGTGAAACCTCGTACTTAGAGTTGGCCGAGAGTTTGAGATTTGAGTTAACCTACAGTGAGTAGTAGATCTTTGGCTGCGGGTGAATGTTTACCGTTTGAATCAGGAACATCCGGCCTGGTACGGAGTAAAGTAGATGGATTGGAAATTCATGCCTTAGACACTCTCAAGTATCATTTTGACTGTGATTGAGCATGAGCATGGTCTCCTCCAAACCATGTAATGCCTCTATTAAGACTACAGCATTCATAATGTGGATTAACCAGCACAATGCTCTGGTAATACGCCTGGTGTGTATTTCACTCTGAGAGAAGATGCCAGTAATGCCCGGTCTGGAGGCATATCCTTGATTGAGAAGTCGTAGACTAGAAACAATGCATCTTGCGGCTATTCATGCCCTGAGCAATTGTGTGGACCTTCAACGAACCGCCGTCAGATGCCCCTGGTCGCCTGGATTCAATCCGCCAGCCTCTGCTCCGTAATACCACATAACCATGTTGCCATGCTCTCGCTTTGTCTCCTTGGGTCGACTGGTGGGACCGGAATTACCACGACGATCGCAATTATGATTTCATAACAAGACGTTCATTTCCATACGTTTATTCACGAGGTATTTACTTTACCTATCCAGCACGGATAATGAATATTATTCCATGAATGCTATGCTCGAATGCCTGCGTTTTTCTACGATATGCGTCACAGTATACCTACCTACCTAGGTGGAAATAGGTGGTCCCTACTAGTCATCCCACCAAAACCGCGAAGCATTCCGTACAAAGTGCTGCACAGATGCTTGTAAACTGTTCTCGGGATCCGTATATTCCGCTCTGGCCAAGGATGACACTGTCCAGGACATGGGCCAGATCCGCCAACGGCACTGCTAAGGACCTTTGGACTTTGCCTCTCTCTAATGTCCTCCGCGATCGGTATTCTGCAAATGTCATCCCCTTGTTGAGGTTGAGGCAGCAATCGACTGGAGGACTCCGATCTCGCACTTTTAGATCCAACTCAACAAAAAAGACGACTCTTCTTGGGCTACCAGCTCAATCTCACGCTCCCCGGGATGGCTTAAGTAATGATTCCTGGCTTAAGAAACAACCCGACGAAAACTTGAGCCATCGAATATTCCAGCCTCTCTCAAACCAAGATATAGGGCACCCCTGCAAACTCGTCGATAATATCCCGCACCTTGACCCTCCTCCCGCTAATTGCCTGCTTCTCAATCACCCTTTTCAACAGTTCTTTCGCCTTTGCAGTGCTGTATCCCAAGCTCGCCTGGGTCTGCATATAATCGAGTGCCCAGTCCTGGTATATCTCGTCCGTCACCTCGATCCCGGCGATAAAGAAAGGTATTGGCCAGATGAGGCTTTGAGACGCGTGAAATGCAAGCGACTTGAGCCGCCGGGCAATTTTAATAATTTCTTGAGCAGCTGTTTGTGACTCCTCGTCTGTCCGTACATCGGGACATACTATACGGTTGAGTAGAATTGTCGCCGAAAGGTGTATTGCCGTCGTGATTAGGCTGAGGCACTCAGTGCAGGCCGTCTGGTTTGGCGCTGTCGATGACTCCATGAGCTCAGCGTGAATGATTTTGCATTCCTAGGAATCAACAGTTAACCAAATTTTCCCGGATTGAAAGGAGGAGTACAAACAGTCCTGACACGGGCGATATCCGACCTGATCGCCTGAACTTTTGCACATCGAAGCTCTTCCATGAGCAATTCAGGGATTGTCGTAAACGGGCTTTTGGCGCGTGTCTCATCATCCCAAGCCTCGAATTGCAGGATTTTGCTGAGTAATGACACAGCCTCGTCAGACAATATCTTGGCCGGCTCTTGGAGTAAATCCTGTTTCAGTTCGTCCTCGGGGTACGCTGACCCAAAACATTGACTCAAATAGAACCTCCCGCCACGAGTTGACCGAAGAGACGGAAATCCAACTTTGGCCATGAGAAAGTTGAATAGCTCAGCTTGCCCTTGTTTCTCTGCGATGGGTCTCACTGGTTTCCAAAAGTTGACACGGAGGTCAATGTAGGATAGCCAAATGAGGAGCCTTGACTCGAGCGCATTGAGCTTGAGATGGAAATGATCACAATGAAGCTCAAGAAGCCTTTTGATGCCACTCAAGCTGCCCACCAGGGCTTCAAAATCGCCGGACAGGATATCACAAAAACTGAGGAAGAGGCATGTTGACAGAATCATCTCCAACTTCTTAGATGGTCGTGACAACCCCAGCAAATCAGTTTCGGCGTCCATCTCGGCTAGTAATTGGTTGATGGCTGCTCTGGCTTTTCCGTAATGCCGGTAAAGCGTATCTCCTGACCAGGACTTATCTGTGACAATGAGATGTGCTGAAGCCCAAGCGAGGATGCCGTGTCGTAAAGGTGAGTCAGGGTGAGGCTCAGTAGATAGTATAGCGTAGGTATAGAAGTTCCAGCTTATCGAATGGTTCACTTTGATGCTGAAGAATGAAGAGAGGTGGTGCTTGTAGTAGTTTACAAGTGTGCGTTCGTCATTCAATGATGAAGTTGAAAGAGATCGAATCAATTGATTATCGTTGTGATTGAAGGGAAACAACGTACCCGTTGCTGATTGTGCTGGATGATCGATTGAAGAGCTAAACGCGGCGTCAATAATAGTACAGTTAGTTGATGTTGGGTTTATTGGTGATTGTGCCTGAAAGAGATCAGGCTCAAGCCAAGTAGAGGTATTTAAGACGCCAATTGCTTGAGAAATGTCGATCTCGGGCTGGTCTTGGTCATTGGAACACCCCAAATAGCTTAAATCAAGGGCCGCGCTACTCGTAGATCCATCTGCAGTGGCCATAGTTAATGCATTAGGAGACCATGGAATGAGAGATGAGTCAAAGGGAGACGAACGACTATTACGTCTAGTCTGCTCCCCTTCAAGTCCATCTGACCCAAAATTGAAGATTTCGGATGGCGAGTCTGATGGCAATCTGCTTTCAAGGTCACTTGGCTCTCGCGACACTGAGTGAGGCTCTGTTTCGGCTGGCGTTGGTGATGATTTGGATGAGCGATGCTTCCATTCCTTGAAGTTTCCGGAAAAGGAGGGCACGCAAGATAAGTGCAAGCGGCTGCATGTAGCGCAGGGGACCTCCCGGCTACGGCATTTGACCTGGGTAATAACACATTAAGTTAGTCTATCAGGCACCTAGTTACGTGATTGTTGACTTCAAGAGTCCAAACTGGCCTTACCTTACGTTGCCGACATGTCAGGCATCCCCAGACTGACCGACTCCTCTTTGACAACTCCGGAGATGGTCGCGGCGCTAGCATGATAACGGGGGCTGAGGCCTCAAAAGGGATAAAGCCTAGTTCAGGTGTTGAACGCGGCAGTAATCGAGTTAAATACTCAAGTTACTTCATCAAAGCTCATGTGACCGTAGTGAAGTCGAAGTTCAGTGCGGGGTAGTCTACTTTGCCTGTATTCCAAGGTTGTAGATGCGCAGTCTTACTTGACTTGACCTGGACACTTGCGTATCTTTGATAAGTTGATAGATGACTAATAAAATTACTTGGTGGGATCATCCCATCATTCTACCTCGGTTCGAACGAGGGCAAAAGTCTGGGCCTTTCTTTAAATTACACTTTTGACCATGACAACAACTCGGACATGCTTGTTTACAGGGCACTATTTCTTGGGCTTCACAACCAAGGATTCCATTGCATGATGCTCCCGAACGGCCCAAATCGCATAAAATTACGCCATTCCTCTCTTCAACTAGAAAGATGTGCATTCAAAAGCACAGCTTAGTAAATATACCGAAATCCAAGCTGCTCGCGGTCGGTCTTGTCCAAAAAGGAGACTGCATCAAGTTGGTCTTCGCCATCCAACGCGGCCACCAGCTGATCTCTTCGTTTGTTCTCCCAGCGTATGTAGAAACTTGAGAATTTCGTTAGTTCAATCCTTTAGAACAGCTCAAAAAACTACAAGGCACCAAAACTTACTAAAAAGCGACTTGAATGACTATCATTAGAGCAGTCGAGACAAAAAATGCTCGGAATCCAGTTGGATAGCTCGGGGCTTCGCTCGAAATGAAGAATTGAGGCGAGATGATCTGTCCAACAGCATAACCCATAAATACCATGACAGAGCACGTTGACTTCTTAGTGAAGCCACCAATCTGTCACAGTTAGTACTGAAATGGTCTAATTAATACCTACCAGTGAACAGAACTACTCACATTGGAGGAAACAAGGGACATAACCATAATGTAGGTGACGGTGTTGACGAACATAACTGGTCCTTTGTAAGTGATCAAAGGATGAACCAGGCCGTATAAGAAACTTACTATAAAGGCCACCTTGTCGGGCATGTTTGTAAGACGTTGGTAGGCCTAACGGCATGTTAGCCCTGTTTGTTCATAACGGCAACAAGTTCAATGGTACTCACAATAGACAAGAAGAGAGCCGAGAAGAACAATAAAGTTGCTAGATATGCTTGCCAATATACGCGAGTTCTTGAATTTGACGGTAACGATGCCGCTAGAGAGATATGAGGTCCCGTTAGATTGAGGATGAAAGGGGAACTTACGCTCCAATGAGAGATGCCAACTGAACACCATCTCCTCCAAAAGAAGCCCTTGTTGCCTGGTGATCGTCATATCCTAACCCCTCGAGAACAATCTTGTCAAACTGGCATAGATGTGAGCTGTGGAAACTGGTGACTTGGAGGGAAGGACGTACGTTCGTGAGGCCACTACCGACGATGCATTGAAGTAGAGCCAACGAGCAGTATACCCATGCCTGAGGATCCCTCAAGCATTCCCACACCTGATAAACTCTGTAATGGCGGTTCTCGATACCCGTCTGATTTTTGATGACCTAAGTACAAGAGGTTAACCTCACTCCGGAGATGCTCCTTTGACAGCGTGAGCGCTTACTCTCATGACTGCAATCTTGCGTTCTCGAGGGCTCAGAAAATGGGCAGTCATGGGCGAGTTTGGCATTGTTAAGACCAAAAGTATGCCCCAAGCAATTGTAATGGGCCCCCAGATGAGGAAGAGGACCTGCCACTGCGTGTAGCCACCGCCGCTCCACGAATCAGAAGTGATGGAGTAGGCCAGTCCATCGATCACAAATCCTCCCAAAGGAGCCCCCATCCACCAAATGCAAGCGCGCAAAGGCTGCTCCCGACGTGTCCAGTACTGGCCCACGTAGACTGTGAGTACAGGTGCAACGCATGTCTCGAAGAATCCAAGGAAGAAGCGGCATATGGCAAGAGTCGCAAAATTCGTCGTGGCAACAATGCAAGTGCTAGCGACACCCCAGAGAGTAATCATGACGCCAAAGTATCGGCCGATGGGGAGCTTCTGCATCAGATGAGAGCTTGGGTACTGCGCAACGAGATATCCGAAGTAGAAGATGGCAGAAACCCAACTGTACTGCTGGCCGACGAGATGCTACCAATGAGGAGTCAGCACAAGCGGATCATTATCCAGACGAAGTAGTAACTTGCATTGTCATCTCGAATACCTAGGATTGAAGCGTTGGACAATGCAACTTTGTCTATGAAGGACAGCAAGTATGTAATGCACATCTATGTTGCACGTCAGCCTTGAGCACAATGAGCAGTCGAACTAGAAAAAGCTACAAACCATGGGAAGTAAAATCAGGTCGAATTTCCACAAGACCCTCCTGGCCTCGGCTTCCGTGTACTCAAAGACTCCCTCGTCGCCACGAAACAGATCAGCAGCATCGTCATGTTCGACGTGACGAGTCTTTTCGAGGATCCCAGATGTAAGCACCTCAACGGTACCATGTTCAGGCTCCGGTTCTCGGATTGCATCGTGACCCAGTTGGCTTTGGGTCTTGGGCTCAGGGATCTTTTTCTCGACTTGATCCATAATAGATCTTGATTAAAGACGCTCAATGAATTTCAACTGGAAACCAAAAACATTTGTGCCTCGGAAATTGAGAGTCGCGGTGGGGGTGATATACATATCCCATATCCGGGGAGTTGACTCTACACTGCTGCTGAAGTCGTATCGACCAACTACAAAATGGGCTTTGGGTTGCTTTCCCTATCTCTCATGCTGCTATCTGACCCGACTTCCGGCTCCGAGGCCAGGGTGGTCGGCAAAGACACCGAAAGGGGTTTAGAGACGGTTATGATTTTCCTCGAGACTGGACCAATCATGAAGGGCCGTCGACAAAGTTGCCAAATAGGGCAGGCCTGGCTCCTCTTGTGACCCCGCGAGGTCTTATCATCAGCAGATGGATCTGAGGGGGGCGTGATGTGGTTCCGGTCCAGTGCGATAAGCGTGAGTCCTGTGGGCTTTGGGTCGCCAACTTGATCATATTGGGATCTATTCGCGATGGAGAAGGGCCTCAACATGCCAAAGGGCCATACCAGCCCGTGAAGCAGTTCACAATAGATAGATATATTAGAGTCATTATCCGTAGCATTCTTTATCAGCGTAAACATGTCCATGACAGATAACCAGCAATTCTAAGATCTGACAATCTCTTTCCTCTCCAGCAAAGCACCCAAAATGGTCCGCGTCTCTGTAAGCGAGGTGACCAATCCTCGGACTTACCAGCATGTTGTCGCAACGGGTCTGCCTTATGACCGTGGCCTTGCACATGGGCAGCAGGCAAAGTCCAAGATTCGAGAGAATATTCGTTTCTACAGGAAGCCTGGAGAGCTTTCTCATTCCCAGTACGTAGCTACTCTATTGCCCAAGTCAAGTAACTAAGAAGTCGTCTATCTAGAGAATTGATGGACGCAATCATCGAGCATGTTTATAAACCGGCTCTCGAAAAATACTACCCCAGTGGCTTTGAGGAGATGCAAGGTATCGCACACGGAGCCGAGGTTTCTCTCGAGGATATTATCCTGCTCAACTCCAGATATGACCTTGCGCGCCTCGGAGACTCGCCAGGTAGCAAGCCAATTTCGGATCCTGGTGCCAATGGAACGAATGGATTAATGCAAGATGTTGCCAACGAATGCACAAGCTCTATTTTTTACCCCGAATCAACAACAACTGGGGACATGCTTACAGCACAGAACTGGGACATGTCCGCCAGGTTGTGGGAAGATGACTGTGTAATCTACCTAGAGATACACCCAGACCCATCAGAGAACAAGCCGTCTCTGTTCATGGTGACGGAAGCCGGGCAGCTCGGTCGCTCCGGCATGAACTCGGCCGGTCTGGGTGTAACTGCCAACTCGCTCATGTCCAGCGCTGACTACATCCCGTACCCGTACCGCGATGCTGACGGCACCGAACATGACGTTCCGATCAAACCTATTCTTCCTATCTCTATGCTCCGACGCATGATACTCGAAAGCAACCATTTCGCAGAAGCCATGACCTGCGCCTTCAACTTTCCCCGCCACGTCTCCAACAATCTCACTGTTGCGACCGCCGAGGGTTTTGGCATGTGCCTGGAAGTAACTCCAGATCGCATCTACAAATTGTACCGGCGAATCGAGGATAATTACATTGTTCACGCCAATCATTTCAGTCACCCGGGGTTCCTCGCCAGGAGTGACATCGAGTGCAGATATCCCGGTGGCAGCAGCTGGTTTCGTCAACAACGCTTCGAGCAAAACGTCCGAGGGTACGCACAGAAGGGTCAAATCTCGACAGCGCGTCTCATCGAAGGGTTCTCAGATCACATGAGTTACCCAGAAGCTCTCTGTGTTCACCCGGAGCCAAAGCCAGTCGATTCGGTGATTGGCCACCTCCCTGGATATCCGTTTCGATCCAGCTCTGCGACGGTGGCATGTGTGATATACAACTTGACTGCGAGTGAAGTGACTGTTTGCAAGGGGCCTCCATGCCAAGGAACATTTCAGAGGTTCAAGTTGGAGAACAGTCTAAACGGAAATGGAGCAGGACAACGGAATCCCTCTGACGAGTTGTAGGACCTACATCAGGAATAAATTGAGTAATTTACTTCTTTGTCTTAGATCTTGTTCTCAGCTTAGTTTTGTCTCCGTTCTTCCCTTTCAGCATCGCCCTTCAGAATGAGATCATCAACGAAGAAAGTAGCCAATAGACAAAGCGCAATCAACGGTACGCATAAAATAAAGACGGCTTGGAATCCCCTCATTCGTGCATCTAGGATCAGTGATTTGAACTCTTTTGTGCCTTCATCACCGATACGCCATGTACCGTCCAATACCCTCTTGCGCAGCCAGTCTGGTATGGCGTGATTACGGCGAAGAGTTTTATTAAGAACCGCGTAATATGCAGCTGTCGATGCCGCGACTCCTACAACGCCGCCCAGCGAGCGGAGGACATTACGAGTCCCCGTAGCAACCGCGCGATCTTCGTCCCTTGAATTGGCTTGCAGCGCCACAAGACCTGCATCGATATAAGTAACTTGCACGTTGCATCTGCTAACCCCTTGACATCAGTCCTCAAAACAGCGTAACGTACCTGGTTGATGCACCCAGCCTACTCCTGCTCCTTCGATAGCTAGGACTACTACATAGGTTGTCATATTGGTGTTTTGGTGAAACAAAAGCTTCAATCCGGTGCCGACAGTCCAGAGTATGAATCCTGAGCGCAAGACTGGCATGTATCTGCATCGAAATGTGATTATCCCTTCGGTACACTCTGATGGTTCAAAATTCACCTACCTGGCCATCTTGGACATGATAGGTCCAGACGCAGCCCCAGCCAAACCTTGAGCAAGGAGAAACGAGACAATGAGCGTGGCACTTTTCAGTGGCGTATAGCCACGGACAGTTTGAAAGTAAAGAGGCACAAAGTATTGGGTTGTTTGCCAGGCGAAATCATAAAGCATGCCTGTCAGCAGGAGTAGTGCAGGCGATCGTTTCTTGAACAGTGACAAGGGGATGATGGGGACTTTCGCCACAAGGGCCTCAATCGCGATGAATCCAACAAGCAAGGTGACGCCGGTAGTCAAAGTTGATATGGTCTTGGCACCGTCCCAAGGCCACAAGCTTCCACCGGAGTTGATTGACATCTAACAAGAAATGTTTTTAGTTCACATACATCGACATTGTATAATTTGGCACATAAGCATGGAACAACTCACCACAGTCAACAGAATCCCCGAGACAGATGTCACGACGCCTAACCAGTCAATCTTGACAATCTTGGCTCGCAAGCTCCCAGACACCGGCTTCAAGGGCAAGAAAAGCAGAAGCAGAGCAGAGCAAAAGACAGATATAATAGAAGGCACCCAGAATGCCCATCTCCAGCCATCAGCGCGTGACTGTATTAGACCAGCAGCCACAAAAGGCCCTGTGGTGGCTCCAGTCCCAATGGCAAGACTAATGAAGCCTTGATAGTTCCCACGGGACTTGAGGCTGACCAGGTCACTTACAATAATGGCAATCGAGGAGCTGATCCCTCCCCCGCCGACTCCGCTGATGGCACGACTCGTATATAACCAAATGGGCGAGCGAGCGAAGCCGCAAAGAAGGTCACCCACAATGATGCAGCCAAGAGAAAATAACAATACCGGCTTACGGCCAGCGATGTCCGATATTCGACCGTAAAGAGGCTGGCAAGACGTCTGACCCAGGAGATATGCGGTTCCAACCCAAGTGCCGCTCGAGCCAGCATCAAGGGCATCGGATATGGTTGATAGAGATGTGGTTACAGAATTAATGTCCAGATAAGAAGTGAAATAGCATAAACAAAGGCATAAGTATGCGATCATGAGCCGAGGAAACGACAGCCGCTGCGATTGGTCATCGAGTTTGGTGAGCTCAGAATCGTATTTTGATCTCGAGGGCTCTTCGACGTGGAGCTGGTTATGGGCGGGACCATCTTGGTTATCAATGAAGAGGGTTTCTGGGATGGACGACTCCATGTTTACAATGCAATGTTTATTCTGGCGTAGATGAATAATAGATCTGAGAAAATGTATGGATAAGCTGGTAAGAGAAAGTCTGGAATTTCTTGCGGTTTATCTCTTCATCCGCTGATGTCGTTATTTACCCTGTACAAACACCTCACTTCTGATTCCGCCAATAACGGAGCGTAATGATGGAAAAGAATGGAGTAAGTCATCAACCCCTCATCTCCTCGCCACAAATGGAAATGATCTCCTACGTTTGTCGTGTTGCGATGTTCAACAAGCTTACAGTCCAATTGTAAAAGCACTTGTAACTACCATGCTTTTGGAGTACGTTGTGTCAACAGCATGATTCATTTCAGGTACAAGTATAAAATGGAATTCTAATTAGAAAGAAATAAGAAGAATAAAGCAGAACTAGAAAGAGGAACCTCAAGTTTGGTCAGCCAAATGAACCATGATCACCGCCTTGAAACCAACTCCCCCTCACTGGAACCCATAATCAGATCCTGCGCCGCCATAAAATACCTAAGCCCGGCCTTCTTGGCCTTCCCAAACCAATCCAATATGGAAATGCTAGGCAATTTGCTCAAACCTTCGTCATGGGTAATAACGGTAGCAAAGTCCTCCACAAACACTCTTTGAATGGCTCTGTGTCGCAATATCTTGTAATTTGCGCCCTCCCCAGACGTCACCTCCCCAGTGTTGAAGTTCAAAGCGGACCCATGAATTTCCTTGACAATTTGTTCAACCGGAGCAACGTCCACGGAGCCTCGCACTCCGTCGAAAGCTGGCCGAATACCTAGCGTTTTGACTATGCCCAGAAGCTCTTCGACGATAGAAAGCTTGATGGCCTCATCTTCGGATGGCGTCTCCGATGCCTCAGGCCGGTGAATATAAACGGGAATGTTGGTTGCAGCAGCAGCACGCTGGAGGAATTTCTCGGCAGCCCATTTAGTGGCCACATAGCCATCGCTACCATCCCCTGGTGGCGCAGTCACTGCACCTTCGTACTTGGCTACAGCACCAGACGACAAGAAGTGCAAGGGGATCGCGCGGCCTGCAACAACGGATAAGGCTGCCAGTTCCTTCACAGCGACGAGGTTGTCAGGCCGTAAGACTTCATATCTGTCCCAGAAGGATCGGTTGGCCGCGCAGTGGATGATGACGTCTGTCTCCTCGGCAAGTTGTGAATAACTCTCCTCCGAGAGGCCAAGATGAGGTTTGGACAAATCGCTTTGAGTTTTCTTGACTTTGCCATGAAGATGGCTGTCTGAATTCTCATTGTCCAACGAACGGAGTAAACAATGAATTCGTGCAACTCTGGAATCTTCGATCAGGTCCGCCAGGAGATGACGTCCAAGGTAGCCGGCTGAACCAGTCAACAGGACAGTAATTTCTTCTCGCTTGGTGATCGGACGAAGAGGCCCTGTGACCTGAAGTTGAGGTGACAACTGCGTCTCTGTTTCCCAGTCCAGAGACTTGGTTGGGCTGCTGCTCTCGAGCACCGCCGCCATAGAGCCAAGTGTGCTGGCCCCCATGAGCACGACAAGCCTGGGTGCCGTCTGGAATGTTTCCCTCAACAAAGCTTGAAGCTTCACTAGAAGGATGGAGTTGCCTCCGATGAGAAAGAAGTCTGATTCTGGAACAAGAGTGCCAGGGTCCAGAGGCAATACTCGTTTCCAAAGCTCACTCAATTCCTGCTCTGCGTTATTCAGGGTCCCAGTAGCATGCGAGTCCGTGATCTGCACAGGCAATGCTTGGATTGCCCTTCGGTCAATCTTGAGATGAGCTGTTCTCGGAATGTCTTCAAGAGTTTGAAAGACAGACGGTTGCATGTACGATGGCAATGGCAAAGTTTGGCGCAGAGACCGCATCACCTCCTCTCGGTTTGTCTGCGGATAGCCTGGGGCAAAGACGATATGCGCCGCCAGGTAACGCCCTTCGTCTTGACCACGCACCGTAACAATGGTGTGCGACAGAGCACCAGCGGAATGACGAACAATGGTCTTTTCAACTTCATCGAGTTCTACGCGGAAGCCTCTCAGCTTTACCATGTTGCTTCCCTCAAGGCGGCCATCACAGAATAGCATGCCATCACCCCGCAGTCGACCGCGGTCTCCACTGCGATATATCTTTGTGGAAGTACCAAAAAGGGTATCTGGAAGGAACTTGTGTTTCGTAGACTCGGGGTTGTTGAGATAGCCGGATACAACACCAGGTCCACCAAGCACGATTTCTCCTGGTACACCCAGGGGCACTGGCTGCAGTTTGTCGTCGACTATGCAAACTGAGTAGCCCTGAAGTATGAAACCCGCTGGTAAGGGATCTGGAAGCTCGGGGTCTCTGTACTTCAAGTCGACTTTATTGGAGAACATTGTTGTCTCTGCAGGGCCATATCCAGTGGAAACGTGAAGGCCAACCAGATTCAAGGTCTCAAACTCACGCGCAAGCTTGTAGCTCATAGCTTCACCTCCAGAGAAAACGTACTTCCACGAAGTGCATTGGCGTAGGTTGGTGGTGCTGTACCGCAGCCACAAGTCGAACTCGGAAGGTGTGCCAGAGGTGTAAGTGACATGTTCTCTCATCATGATCTTGCTGATCTCATCAGGATCACCTCTCTTACTTGCAGGAACAATGCAGAGACATCCGCCGTTAGCCAAGGCAGCAAATGTTTGATCCAGCGAAAAGTCGAAGCTATAAGGGCTTTGCTGCAATACCACAAGACTCTCATTTGGTTCGGCAAAGGTCCTGCTTGACGCTTCAGCAGACGCCACCAGGTTTGTATGTGTCATCATGAGGCCCTTTGGTTCTCCTGTAGAGCCACTGGTGAAGAGAATTACAGCTTGAGCGTCAGCTTTTGCGTGGTTCGGTTCCCGATCATGAGCCTGCGAAAAGTCCATGCTGGGGAGCAACAGTTCAGTAATGTACTTGGCTCCAATAAGCTCAATGCTCTCCGTTGTCGTACTATCCGTGATGATGACGGAAGGTCGGGCAGCTTTGACAATACTGGCCAATCGAGAGACGGAATTTCTTAGGTCGAGGGGCACGTATACTGCGCCGTCTCGGAAAATGGCCAGCTGGGAGCAAATCCAGTCTGTCGAGGGTTCTTGGAACACTCCAACTACCGTACCTTGAGTTGTACCAATTTCAAGAAGTGCGCGAGCAATGGTATCGACCCGTTTACTCATTTGTCGGTAGCTGAGGATATTCCCATCATCGTCCTTCAAGGCCGGCTTGTCACCATGGGTTTCAATGACGTCATCAATGCGGTGACTGATTGTAGCTGGCCACTTGGATTCAAGTACGGAGGCTTGGTTCATGATCAGAAGTTTTGTTCTGCAAACAATTTATCTTGGAGTATCGGTATCTTACCTTTGCCCGCATCCAGAGCCAGTTGGATGTCATACTGAGACCACACTGGAACATGATCCACAGCTCTGTTGGTTCCTTCAACCATGAACTCGAGAATGCTCAAGTAGGATCGAAGGAGCAATTGAGCATTTTTCTCCGTGTATAGAGTATCTTGAAGCGCCAAGTTGAGAAGAGTATCAGTGCTGACCTTCTCGGTTATGTCCAGTGCAATGTCGTATCCAGTGCCAGCATTGTGCCACTTCTCGTCGTTGAGTTGGCAGCCCCCCCAAGTTGACCGCTCCTGAACGACTTGCCTGTAGTCCATGAAGACTTGGAAGATAGGCGTATACTTGTCTGATCTCGGGACATTGAGTTCCCGGAGGAGTACGTCAAACGGCAACTGAGAATGCTGTAGCGCAGCATACACGGTATCGCGAGCTGTCTGGATGACTGAGCTGAGTCGGCTGCCTCGCTTACTTCGATGAAAGTGAAGCGGGAGAAGATTCAAAAAGAAGCCAATACTATTCATGAACTTTTTGTCGCCACGGTTTGCATCTGCGACACCGATGACGATATCCTCAGTGTCTGGCAGTAGGCGGAATAAGAGAACTTCCAAGGCAGTGAGATAGACGTGGAACGACGTGGAACGGTTTACACGTGCTAATTGACGTATCTTTGCAGCGAACTCAGGCTTGATGCTAAGCTTTGCTGCGTGTTGACTATAATTGTTTGCAACCTGCCGTGTTGTCGACTTGGCGAACGGTAGCAGCTCAATCGGGATGAAATCCTTGGGTAGAACTCGACGATAATGCTCGATTGGCCCATTCAGCTGTCCGCTCTTGTAGATAAGCCTCTGTTGAGTAGCAAATGAACGATACTGCGACTCCGGAAGCAAGGGAGGGAGTGTGTTGCCGAGGTAAGCCACCTCGAGATCCTTGAAAAAGATGCTGAAGCTATACCCATCGAGATAGATGTGATGCATTCTAACCAGGAGGAAATGAACTTGGTCTGACAAGGATAGAAGGGAGAGTTTGACCCCATCTCCGCTACCTAGGTCCCAATCCTCATCATGTACACGTTGCAACTCGGCCTCGGCTTCTAAAAGGGATGTTATTCGTTTCGTCGTCAGCTTTATTGAGTGGGACGACTGTGGGCGTATTCCTTGCATAGGTACTTTCTCATCATCGTCGCCGGACCAAAAGAACCGAGTCCGCAGAATTTCATGACGATTCACAACAACTCGAACGGCATTTTCCAGGGGTTTGAGGCGAATGGGTCCAGTGAGCTTCAGCATGACCGCCATATTGAACGCCTTCTTGTTGACGAGATAATCGTTTAGAAACCAGAATCCGGCTTGACCGTGAGACATGGGGCTGGAAAATTCGTCAGGCAGTTCTTTGGGGGAATTGGAGTTGTCCGTACAGGTAGTGGCAATCTCTTGCTTAGGCGGAGTAACAGGCTCTTGGGCGTCCCAAGACGTCAGGGGAGTACCAATCGGTGAGTTGCTGGAGCTGATATGTTGCTTGCTGTCATCACTGGCACTGTGCGAGCTCTCTGGTGGTGTAGGCCGAGAGGAAGATGAGTGAGAAGGTGGAACGGCTTGTTTTGCTGGCTGAGCCTGGGGTGCGCTGCCGGCTTCGAGTTTCGAGACATCAAGAATGGATTCTGGCAATAACTCAAGGGCCTCTTCTACAAGATCTGGAATGGACATGCCGCCGAGAATCTTGAGGACAGGAATGTCGACGTCCAGTTCCTTGATGAACCAGGAGCGAACTTCCACTCCCATGAGAGAGTCGACGCCTTGTTCGACGAGAGTCACCTTCTCATTGATGACCTCGTCTGGACCAACTGCCAAGACACGTCGGAGTCGAATAATGAAAGAGTCTTCTGTTATTCAGAAAATGCAAGACTGAAAAGTTGCGAGAAGAGTACATACCTTTGATGACGGCAGCAGCATCTGCCCTGGTCTTGACCTCCGCAAGCTGCACTCGCACGGGGACAGTTGAGGTCTTTCCTGCATATACCTGAGTGTCCAAGCGCTCCATCAAAAAGTGACCAAACTTCACATCCTTGAGGTATTGATCGCTTGCTTGCGCATCCGTGTAAATGGGCGTGACACCAGTGACCAGTTCGCAAACCTCAGAGCAATCAGGGCGACCCAGAACAATGGCTTCAGCGAATAATTGCTGCAAGTCTTGCTCCGACATGGGTTTGTATCCCATCTTGATAAAAGTGTCCTCGCTGAGGTCTTCGGCTCTTTCCACGTAGCCGATGCCGATAATGGAAGAGATATCAATCGAGGATGCCGCAACGCCGCGCTTCTTACGCTGGGCCGCGAGTGCATTCATAAACATGTTGCCGGCGACGTAGTTGCTTTGGCCGCTATTACCCATGACGGCTGTTGTGGAAGAGAAGAAGATGAAAAAGTCCAAGGGCGTGTCGTAGAACAACTCGTCCAAAAGCTGGGAGCCAATGACCTTGGGGTTCAGGACCTTGACGAAATCATCAAAGGCCATGTTCTCAAAGAGAGCGTCCCGAAGAACCATGGCTCCGTTCACAACACCTGCGATAGGTGGAAGAGTCTTTACAATAGTATCGACGCAGGCATGTAGCGACTCGCGGTTAGTAACATCCCTGAGTGAAGTGGTTAGTACTCGATCTTACATCGACAGCGAAGTGTACTTACATTGGAAGGGCCTTTACTGTTGCCTCCATAGCGTCCATGGCCTGGATGAACTCAGTAGGGACCTTGGGTCGTCGACTGGTAAGCACAATGTACTTGGCCCCCTGTTCGACCATCCATTTGCAGAGTGACTGGCCAAGTTCGCCAGACAGTCCTACAAGTAGATAGGTCTTATCGCTTCGGAAAATCCTGCCATCGTCAATGGGACGGACTGGGGCCTTGACAGGAGAGATTGTGCAGTCAACCACGGAAAAGCGGGTTCGAGAAGCCGAGTGATCCGATATTTCTTGCAATGAGACCACGGTGACATCGGCAGACGAAGTAGGGTTTACTGCGAGAGTAGCGAGCTTGTTGGAAGCTTGCTTCACCACCCGATAGACGTCTTCAAGAGAAACAGACGTTCGAAGCTCTGCGCCTGATCCAAAGAGACGAGTAGTATCAACGATTTCGCATGACCGAGGAAGGCATGCGGCGATGATCTTCCCAACCTCGTGTCCTTCGCCCTCTGGAGACAAATTGATGAACTTCGTAGCTGTCTTTGGCAACGAGGATTTGATCAATCGTTCGGGGAGATGACTGTTTATGAACCGCCATCCACGGTGATTGGTGCCTGCAATGGAGGCTGTAAAGTGAAGCTCGATAGATTCTCCTTTGACAGCTTCTTCTAGGGCGTCCGCAATCATAGGATGAGGGTCATGGACAACAAGGGTCTCTCCTTTACTTGTTGGGCGAAGGATACTGGACACAACCAGAAAACCTGAGAGGGTGGCAAGCGCGTTGACCGGATCAATATTGCCCAGAGGAATGCACCAGCTCGTGGGAACAGCCACGGGGGATTCGGCAATGTGCGTGAGGGCAAAGACTTGCTCGTTGGACGATGTATCCATGCCAATGCAGGCTATCAATTTAGCACCGATAGCGATACTGATTGTCGACAGGAAGAAATGCGTCACTCGAATTGTCCTCGTCTCGGCGGCGAAAGGCAAGGCGCGTGGAATATGCAACGGAGACGCATGCTGTACTCCCCACTCGCCATTCTCTTCGGCAAAGATGAGGCGAGAGGCCTTTAAATCAGCGTCCTCGGTGATTGTACGGCGTCCAGCATTGTATCGTTTATTCCCTGGCTCATAGGGATAGAGCCTCGGGATAATGCTTCTATCCCCTTCAATGTAGATTTCTGGCTCCAGAGACCACAGAAGCTCCTCTGGCCGAAGCTCCTTGGACCACTTGTCAAGAACTTCTAGCCGGATCAGGTGCTCTGCGATGACCTCTGAACTCCTATCAGATACCTGCTTGATATCGAGAGCTTGCAGAGTGATGTTGGGGTATTCAAACCGCATACAACGCCCGACTCCCAAGGTCATGTATGAGTGAGGATTGTCTGCCTTGGCGCCGGAAGTAACCCAAAGAATGTTTCCACTCTGGCGCCAGAGAGTCTTCAGGGCCTCCAGTTTCTCGGCAGTCATAGCGGCAAAGAGCGGCTCATCAAGTTCAGTGAGGGACAAAACCGTGCTGAACTCAGCAAGTCCACTGCTGTTGAGCTCATCAATGGTGTTGAAACGGGCAACGTGAGAATATCTCGGAGCAAGTAGGCGAGATATCTCTTCAGCCACTCTGTGCACCTTCAATGTTTCTCCTCCGATGAGAGCAAGTTGAGGACCCTTGGACTCTGGAAGATCAGCAAGGTGGCGTAGAGGGGCTCGGAGTATTTCGACGCGTTCATCAAGGGCTTGGGCACAGAAGACGTGCCCAGGAAGGATCTTGTGAACTGGCGGTGTCGTCGTGTCAATACCGCCGAAGCCGCTCTTCCGCAACAAGGAGTCCCATTGTGGCAACGTCAATGTCGGACCCCAGCGTCGCCCTGTCTCGGCACCAAGCCACCATCCAGGAAGACTACCCATAGGTAAACCAACTCGGAGGCAGTCGTTGTTGACAGTCTCAAGGATAATGAGAAATCCTCCGGGTTTTAGGAAGCTTCGAACGTGCTTCGTCATCTCTTCCAACTCCAATGTCGCGTGGAGGACGTTGGACGCGATGACGAGGTCGTAGGATCCCTCGGTAAACCCTTGTGATCCAGGGCTGATGTTCATGTCAAATGTCTTAAAGATCATTCTATTGGCAAAGTCCTTGAAACGATCTTGGGCAGTGCCGAAGAATCCTCCTGAAACATCGGTGTATGTGTACGTTGAGAATGCAGATCTCAAACGAGGGAGAATCTCTCTTGTTGATCCACCGGTTCCGGCACCTAGAGTGTCATTAGAAGACTGCAACTATAAGAATGGAGGTGCGAGATGATCTCACCAATCTCAATAATGTTCATCCGGGGATAACGATGAGCGATTTGAGCCGTCATGTGCGCGATGTACTTGTTGACGAGGTCGAGGCCGAATCCTTCCTCGTACACTTCGTCCAACATACCATCCTTGGTCATGTGCTCTAGAATATTGCCTCGTTCGCGAATCACCTGTGGGAGATTCTCGCCAACAGACTCCAAAAGACGAACATCGACACGCTCATAGTGTCTATTTGTGACGCTTAGTTATAACTTCTGAATGGGACTTCTGAATGGGCAATAGGTCGACACACCTCTTCAAGATTTCTTGGATATCAGCATGTGTGTCGCGCTGCGCACTGGCTGGAATGTGCGGATTGCTGCCGCTGATAACCTGAGGTACAACGTGAGCTGCCCAATCGACAAGATGCCGATAATGAGGCAACGTGTTTGCCTTCTCCTCGGGCGTGATGACCTCAACAAGGCGACGCAAGTAATAGAAAGCAATGCGCTCCGAATCCAAAGCCATGTGAAAATCTTCGGTTCTAAAGCAGTACTCTGAGGCGGTAAGCTCACCGTCGGGGTTAGCCAGCCGATAGTCAAACCTGGAGAAGAGCACGGCGTCGTTTTCGGGAGTTGCGGGTGAGAACGGCACTAATTCCATCCCTTCTATCTGGAAGAATGTGTGCCGGCCCTCCTCAGAGAACAAGTTCAGCTCTGTGACTACCTTTGCGCTCTTCTTTTCGTCTACAGCAACGGAAAGATAACGAAATGTCTTTTGCTTGCCGATTCCCAAAGAAGTGAAGTAAGGGTTGATGACAATGGACCGGAAGCTAGTAGGGAGGTGCAATGCCCACATACGCTCGTCGCCTGGGCAGCAGAATGCTGCAAATGTTGTTTGAAGTGAGGTGTCTAGCATTCCGGGATGTACCACGAGTTGATCTTCCCAATCAGATCCCGACTGGTCCTCGATGGTGCCAGCCGCATAGTTGGCCTTCCTTTGGATGCTGGTGGTACCATGGAAAGGCCACGAGTAATTGTATCCAAGGCGACCAAGGAAGTCGTAAAACCTATCCACTGCGACGTCACGTAGACCCGTGCTCTCGACATGGACGTCTGGCATGGTATCGGCTCCCGGGCTTGCGATAGTAGCCTTGACCGTGCCAGATGCATTCAGTGCCAATGTCGAGGTGTGATCATAAGGGCTACCGGAGTAACATGAGAACTCGGCTTCAATCTCGTCATCTGTTCGGCGAGAGATCCTGACGTCGAATGAAACTTCAACGCTCGAGTCCTCATCGTTGAAAGCCAAAGCTCGACCAATGCGAAGATTCTCAATAGTGACGAGGCCAATGCTAGAGCTACCTGTGATGATGTTGATCGCTTCCACAGTCATGGAAATGTACCCAGTAGCAGGAAAGACAATTTGGCCCTGGATTTGATGGCCTTGTAACCACGAGATCTCCTTTGGGCGTAGGACATTGCGCCATTGAACTGTTTGCGAAGTCTCACGATCATGGCATCGCCTGCCGAGTATTGGATGGGGAGCGTCCTGAATGCTGTTGAACCACCCCGACACTCTCGACATGGACATGTATCGTCTGGAATGGTCAAATGGATAGAGTGGCAGGTCTGGAAGAAAAGCCGGAACTGTTTTGGAGCCCGACACGACCTGCTGGAATTCCTCGAAGTTGACAGATCCTGGTCCAAGTTGTGTCCAGATAAACCCAAGACCATTTGCAAACTGCTGAATGTCGTTCTTTCCTCGACCCAAAACGCCAGAGTATGGTGGACGGTCTCCGGTGATCTCTTCTAGCGTATCCAAGCAAGGCGTCTTAAGGACGGGATGAGGGCCAACTTCCAAGACGAGATCAAACGGGCCACTGCCTTCCCATGCGTGTGAAGCTGCTGGGGAGAAGAGAACAGGACTGGTCATGTTATCGACCCAATACTGTGGCCCAAGAAGATCAGTCCTCATGATTTGACCCTCGTGGACGCTAGAATACCACTTGGCACCCGTCGGGCTGGCAGTCTCGAGTCCACATTTCTCCATGGCTTCAAGGTACGGCTTGGCACATGGCAAGACGTGGGAAGAGTGATAAGCAGTATCGACCTTGAGTTGACGCGCGAATTTGCCCTCGTCTTTGAAGGTGTCGACAGCCTCAGCGATGGCATCTTCGTCTCCAGAGAGAGTAATGCTAGAGGAAGAGTTCCTCGCCGCCACCTGAATTCTGCCCTGGAAGGCATCCAGCTCGCAGAACTCAGATGCGTCCTCAAATGTCGTCCCAACAGCCATCACTGGAGAGTTTATGTCAGTTTATTCCTTTACTAGCTCGATGAATAGAGCTTTACTTACTAGCTCCCTTGCCTCCGTTTGGAGATTTGGCAAGCTTTGCATAGAGACCTCTGTAGTAGGCAACCCGGATGGCATCGCGTGCTGTAAGAAGACCAGCAGCATAGGCGGCCCCGATCTCACCTAGATAACCATTTAGTACTTCTTTGGGATGACCTTGAATCGTTTGACGAACCGGAGGAATGACCGACTACCGCGTGCAGCGAAATTCCAGCTTGTTGGAGAAGGTCAACCAAGACAACTTGAACGGCCGTACACAGCGGTTGGGAAATAGCTGCCTCGGCCATGCGAGATGAGCTTGCATCAGCAAGTATCATTTCGCGCAAAGTCCAGGCCGGGCGATCATCAGAGGGGAGACTCAATAGCGCGTCGTCAAGCTCAGCGAGTCTCTTTGATGCAAAAGGAGACTCCTCGAGCAACCGCGCACCCATTCGCGGCCATTGCGCACCTTGACCTGTGAACACACCTAGGATCTTGGGTGAAGCCCTAGTAAGCTGCCGGGTGCCAAGGGTACTGCTCTGCTCCCCAGTCTCGATCGCATCGAGTTGGGAGTAGGCATCCTCAACGGCAAAGGCGGTAATCGCTACACGATAGGCCAGAGTTGAGCGTCGTGTCTGTAAGGTATAAGCAAGATCATGCAGAGACACCTCCCGGTGAGATTTGAGGTATGCCGAATAAGACGATATCATAGACCGCAATGACGTCTCCGATGACGCCGAGAATGTCAGTGGAGTAAACAACGAACCCGAAGTGACCTGAACAGGTTGAGGCTCATATGCTTCAATGATGGCATGAGCGTTTGTGCCGCCAAATCCTGTAGTAACTTAGTCATTTATCTCTGTATATGACATGCATAAATACGTACCAAAGCTGTTGATGCTGGCTCGACGAGGTTGCCCAGCAGGTAGTTCTGGCCAGGGCAGAGCAGCCGTAGGAACCTCAAGATGGTTGTAGAATGGCGCGACTTTCGGATTCAAGACATTGAAGTGCATATTAGGCGGAATAGTTCCATTCTGGATTGCCAGCGAGGTCCCAATGAGACTGGCAAGACCAGCTGTTCCCTCGGTATGCCCAAGAATAGTCTTAATAGAGCCGACATAAATCTTATCGTCTTGCGCATTCGACGAATAAAATGCACGTGAGATGGCTTCGGCCTCCCGAGGATCGCCAGCAGGCGTCCCAGTTCCATGAGCATGGAAGAGTTGCGGGCGGTCCTCGGCTCTGTTGATGTCGAGACCAGCTCGAGCATAAGTACTCTGGATGAGTTCGGCCTGGGCTGTCGCACTAGGCATGGTCAACCCCGGTGTTCGGCCATCCTGATTGACCCCAGTGGCCCGGATGAGGCATTCAATGTGGTCATTGTCCCTGATTGCTGCACGCAAGGGCTTCAAGACCACTGCAGCAATGCCTTCTCCGCGGGCATACCCATTCACGTCCTGGTCCCACATCTTGGATCTTCCAGAGGGTGAGAGCATGGAAAGCTTGCTTTCTGCTACGTACATTCCTGTTTGTTGCTATTAGTGAGCACTGAATCGCTGTAGCCATGGGACGCGTATACCTGGGGTAAGAATGAGATTGGCCCCAGCAGCAATAGCCACTTCAGATTCACCATTCCGAAGAGTCTGAATGGCTTGGTGGACAGCGACCAAGCTAGACGAGCATGCAGTGTCGATAGTCATGGACGGACCATGCCAATCGAAGAAGTAGGAAATGCGATTAGACATGATGCTCCTGGCCATTCCCGTAGCTCCATACTGCGGGAACACTTCCAAGTCCCTGGTAATAATACCACTCCAATCATCACACATGACACCCACATAGACGGCCGTGGATGACTCACGAAGGCCTTCGATAGACTGGCCAGCTGCACAGAGACCCTGATACACGGTCTCCATCAGCAATCGTTGCTGAGGATCAATGGCTTCAGCCTCGCCCGGCTGGATATTGAAAAAGCCATTGTCAAAACCAGCCGGGTCCTCGTCGAGGAAATATGACTCCCGAACATTAGAGGTCCCATGGTGCTTGGAGTCGGCATGATAGAAGCCATCAACATTAAATCTCTCGGGCGGAACCTGACGCAGGAGGTCTCTTGGGGATCGGAGGAGCTCCCAGAGTTTAGACGGTGAGTTGGAATCACCTGGGAAGCGACAAGCGCTGCCGATGATTGCAATTGGCTCGGGAGTCGTCATGTTTGGGGAACAACACTCGAATATGTGTCGGACAGTTGTTGATGAAACAATGTTGAAATTGATCAATGTCTTGATCAGTTGAGATGTGACCTAACTAGTATTCGGGAATAGACTGGAATGAATTGATTGATAAATCGCTGCTTTACATAGTGCACTACTCAATTTCGAACCTTTGACATCTGACATTCGAGCCATCTCGGCATTCTTCGGATTCGTAGCTATTCAGTAGCACCCGAAGTGCAAAGTCATGATGAGAGCGATCCGTTGTATTCGTGATTCTATTTTTCTCACGATCATTGCCAAATATTCCTAATCAGATCACTATTTCTCAACTATGACATGCCTCGGCGATAGAATTGTCGGACAATTTCGGTGTAGTGAGGAGACCTGACGAAGAAGGATCATAATGGACTGATGTGAGTGCCGGTCAGCACGAAACACTACGATGCCGGACAATTTGGGACATCAGAGCACATCACCGAATCTCGAGCCTTCTTATCTGAGTGGCAATTGATTCGGTGAATGACAAAACTCAGAACATGTGCTGCAGCACTGCGAATGTAATTACCAGTTCCGTTGACTCGAAATCTGTGATACTTGCATCAACCAACTCGCGTCGATCGCCTCTCCCCTACCTATCAAGCAATCACTTCGGGCCTATCACCAATCTATTTTCATTCGGCGAAGCAATGACTGGGTCATCGGTATCTCGATTCCAGATCGACGAGTCAATCACATCAGATCCCGTTTCTCCCTCTCCCTTCATTAGAGGCTCTAGCAATGTTTTCCCAAAATATACAAATGCTATTCCGAAATCAGCCTGGGAGCTTTGGTACTTTGATGGCGTCTCCAGGGAAGACCAAGCAGCAATCGTGATCGGCATGACTAGAAATGCCGACGGCCAGAAGCTGGGCGGGTTCAAAGTACAGGTCCTCACCATCTGGCCCGACAAAAGTACCTGGCACCGTGACTTGTACTTTCCCGAGTCTGTCATAACTAGAGAAGCAACTGGAGAAATCTCTGGTGTGTGGAATGACCCAGCCAAGAACAGCAAAATCTGCTTCGCGGTGCGCGGCGATTTATCAGCGGCTGTATTGACATTTTATGTTCCTAATACTGTCAACGGCACTGTCAACCTAACAGCTCTGCCGGGCGACACGGGCCTCAACACCGACGGTGACATAGGCCCATCGGTGCACTGGATGCGACCTATTGGAAGGGCATCAGCTACCGCCGAGTTGTCATTCTACTCTCCAGATGCCACTGAGCCTCGAAAGCTCTCGTTGAGTGAGGCCCATGGCGGCATGGATCGTTCTTGGTCACCGTTGGCTTGGCCCCAGCTGATGACTGAGTCTGACTACCTAAGAGCTGAGGCTGGGCCCTACGCAATGCACTTGGTCCGGATTATCTCGGATTCCAAGAGCGGGAACGAGTCATACACAGTGGCTAGGCTATACAATGAGGGAAAGCTGATTTGTGCAACCCAGCAAGTTGTTGACTCTAGCGAGCAAAGTGTGGCGAAAGACTCCATCTTCTTAAGGAAAGGACGTGGCTCCTCATCAGAAGAAGGAATTGCTGGAGCGTTCCGAGACAAGAATACCGGATATTCGCTCGAATTCATCCAGGGAGGTGCGAATGGGCAACGATGGCGGTTTCAAGTAAAACATGAAGGAGTGATGTGGAGTATTCCAACAAGTGCTCCCGGTCCTAATGCTACTGGAAACACGGGGTTTGTTGAGTCAGTCATTGGCGGGACAGAAGGTGAGGCTCATGAGGGCGTGGGAGTAGGTGGTCAATGTCAGTTGTCTGTAGGCTAGAGGACCTTTTGATCACATACATTTCACACACTACGTGTTCTATTACTTCTATTAGCCTAATTCTACGAGATCTTAGTGACGTTGACAACTTCCCTAGTGAACACAAACTTACACTTCTCCCTGTGACACGAACCATGCAACTTCACGACGTCATGTTAGGCCAGCTATTTGTTTCACTGTTCTAACGCACTATACCAAAGCTGTCACTCAATGTAGGTAGTTAGTTTAAAATATTTTAGCAAACGACATTTCTGCTGATATCTGCAGTCCTTTCCCTTTTCGCTACGGCGTTCATCGGAGTTTTTCGGCCTTTACTCCTGAACCAAGTAACGCATGTTCAAGGCCGAGTGCTCGGCATGTAAAGTATGTGAGTTTTATTCCCGTCCACACTGATAAAGATTAGTGAAACCTATTCATTTCTTTCGCGTTTCTAAGCCCTAGGTCTCATTCCTTTCGCTTTTGTTATAGACATGGCCCCAAGTCATCAAACCGCTTTAGTCGGGACTCCCGAGGGAGGCATACGACTGTCTCGAACTGAGCCCGTTCCCAGTATCACAGGTGACTCCGTCTTGATCAAAACCAAGGCAGTGTCTGTCAATCCAGTCGATACCAAGATGATCGGACCCTATGTCACGGCAGGTGCTGTTGCAGGCTTTGATTTTGCTGGCATCGTAGAAGAAGTTGGACCTGAGGCTACCAAGTGCGATATCAAGGTCGGGGATCGAGTTTGCACAGCCATCCTAGGGATGAACCCTCTGGATTCTCATGTCGGCGCCTTTGCAGAGTACACGGCCGCTGTAGAGTGGATCCTGTTAAAAATCCCACCTAATCTCAGCTACGAGGAGGGCGCTTCTTTGGGCATCAGCTTCATGACTACTGGCCTAGCTCTGTTCAAGAGCCTTGAACTGCCTGGAAATCCGCTTGCCCCGACGAGAAAGCCGATCCCAGTTCTGGTCTTTGGTGGTTCATCAGCGACTGGCACCGCAGCCATCCAGCTACTCAAACTGGCTGGCTTCCAACCTATTGCAACGTGCTCGCCGCACAACTTTGAGCTTGTCAAGTCATACGGAGCGAGCGCCGTCTTTGACTACAAGGCTCCTGGATGTACTTCAGACATCAGGAAGTACACCAAAAGCAACATTCGGTACGCCTTAGATTGCATTTCAACGGCAACCAGCATGCAGTTCTGCTATCAGGCCATCGGTCGCGCTGGCGGCAAATACACTTCCCTGGAACCATATTCGGAAGCAGTTGCACAAACACGAAAGATGATCAAGCCTGATTGGATCATGGGGCCTCAGCTGCTAGGGAAGGAGATTGTCTGGCCGAAACCTCACTGGCGGCCAGCGGACCCGGAAATGGGCGACTTTGGAGCAACATGGACTGCTACACTGCGGAAGCTGTTAGACAACAATTTAATTCGACCTCATCCAATCACTGTGAAGCAGGGAGGTCTAGAGGAAGTTTTAGGTGGCATCGAAGACATAAGATCCAAGAAAATATCAGGCAAAAAGCTGGTGTTCACCATGTAACGCTGCTGTGGTACGTAGTATTACTCGAAGCACCGTAAATAGGCACATGTTATATACGCAAAGAATAGTGAAAAGACATGATACCTTGCACTCATTTAGCACTGCATGCACCACACTATTCCAGTTGTTAACTTGACCCCAGAAGGAATCATTAGAGATAGCACAAGATATTCCAGATGCACGTACAGTCACCACATCCGTATGCAAGACAGACAGTTGTTGATTGCGATTCTCATTTCTGTCTGCGATCAGTTTACTTTCTGATATTTTCGGAGCTCTGCAGGATTCATCGGTCATTTTCGGTAGGGTCGATACCAGGGGTTTGATCCTTTGCACCATGTCACACCATAATGTTTCCCAGAAGGCAATATCCGAAGCCGAAATTCACCAATAGTCGCACCTTTTCGGGGGTTCTGGTATTGAGTTCTCGGCTTGCACCACCAGGTCTATCAGATTGACTCTCAGCTTACCGCGCTTTCGTTACATGTATAGTCGGTAGAGCACCTTGAAGAAAGCCACTGAGCAAGTTGAGTCGAGAAACACTTACCTACACCTTCAATGTTTGGTGTTCACTTCGTTTTCCCTTTATTAAACCTCCTTTCAACACCATGGCGTCATCTCAATCTCGCTTCCCAGAGGCAGAAACTCCTGTCCACGGGTACTTCTATTCAATGGTAGAACTGGGTGTGGTGAGAGTCTTCTTTGAACACAAAATCTTCGACGCCATTCCAGACGATGGCATCGCAATTTCCGAACTGGCCACAAAGACTGGCATGGAATACAACCTCCTGGAACGGCTTTCCAACTTCTTAGTTGCCGCCAAAGTGCTATCATCCCCTGAGCCAGGCCACATAAGCCTGGCACCGGACTCAAGAATGTTCCAGGAGACAAGGGCAAAACTGTTCTACTCGCACATTTTTGACACCTTCATGGGAAGTGCCGTTCGCTGGCCCGAGTATTTTCGCACCAACGGACCAGCAGAGCCGCAAAAGTCCAACCGTTCGCCATTTGGACTGGGCGCAGGCCATCCCGACAAGTCCTTCTACGAGGTGTTGGAGACTATGCCAGAACGTTCCCAAGCATTCAACAGCACAATGGCTATCGGGCTGGGTGATATGCCGGTAACGGGCATATATGACTTCAGCTGGGTGGCAGAGTATGCTCAACAGCATGGGGGAGATAGAGCGCTGATTGTGGATGTTGGGGGCGGTAAGGGTCAGGCGCTGAAGGCCATCATCCAAGAAAACCCAGGCATTCCAGCTGCCTCCTGTGTTTTGCAGGACCAAGTCCAGGTAATCGAGGAGGCTTCAAAAGAAACCGGTCTCATGCAATCTGTCAAGAAGATAGGGTCTAGCTTCTTTGACGAACAACCCACGAAAGGTCTAAATCTTCGTACCACTCTGTTAGACATGGGCTAACACTTCCAACAGGGGCTTTAGTGTATTACATTCGTCGAGTCCTGAACGACTGGCCAGATGACGAATGTGTCGTAATTCTCAACCACATTCGCAGGGCTTGTGTGTCAGACTCGAGGCTGCTCATCTCAGAGAACCTGCTTCCAGATAATCCATCTGTCAGTCTTGCCGCTGCTGACCTCTGGATGATGAACTTTGCGGGCAAGAGGCGTAACGAAAGGATGTTCAATGAGATTGCATTGAGGGCAGGTTTTAGAGTTTCTTCCATATCAAGGGACAAGACATCCAATTCTGCAGTTATTGAGATGCTGCCAGTGTAATTAGAATCCTATGTCAGATTTATGAATAAATTTCCTTGTGCTAGTCTATTTTCTTGCTCTTGCAACAAACAGGCCTCATGCACTGGATAGACTCTATCGCCCAGTGCGCACTAATTCTGTCCCCGTTTTGCAAACGGGGAACGGCATTTCTCCAGCCCTTGGCCAGCTGCACTTCATCTAAAAGGCATTTGTGGATGAAGATAGTCGTGGCAACCTCAAGCCAGACCGATCACTTAAAGCAAGTGTGACAGGTTGGCACAGTGCGCAATATACTGCCAAACTATCATCCCCAGTGCCTCTTGACTCCGCAACCTGATGAGCGAAAAGTTAGATCGTAAAAATGGTACGACAGTTGCGCCTGCGGTCTATTCGAGCGTGTGACACCCAGAAGCATGGCGCTATTCTCCATGCTGAGAGCTAGCATCTTACCAGTTGACTACCCGTCACCCAAGGTGAGCTCAGCAACAGCTTCCTCGAGGGTAAATTGTCCGTCCAGCTGGCCGGATGCCGCACGTGCATCCTCGTTTCCATGAAGCCTATGCAGACACCCTCTAGGTAGTCCCCCGTCGCTCGTTGTTCTTCTCTCCAGTGAGACAATCTAAGCCATGATATCTTCCATGACTCTGGGGCCTTGCTAGTTCCGCGCCACAGCCGCAGCACGAATGAGGGTGTAGTATCGGCCTACCGCAGCTACATCGGTTGCCGACTCGAACAGGGCTACCTGAGGGGCGCCGGTGACGATTCCATAGGTACTACAAACAGAACTTAATATGAGAATGATGGGTAGGACGAAATATTGTCAGATAGAACTCGAAGTGAAACATAGAAAGTAACTTTGTATTACGTAGGACGATAAGAGTCGGTGATATAGAAGGCAGATTGAGGAAAGACACGTGGCACAGCTATAGCCATGTTACTGCACCTACCGCATGACCAGAGTAGAAAGTGGAGGGTGTTTCCCCCCGTCGGTCATTCGTAATTATTGATTCTGTTCTGAAAGCATTTGCCCGCTGACTCTCGAGTTGGTCTGGATCTTTCCAGCAAGGAGTTAGGTACCCTGATTGTTTCAAGCTTTTCATGCAGGATTGCTCGGTCATGGGTTAGCTTGAGCTGCACGTTTTGGAAATCATTTAAAGTGTACACCATGGAATGATACACTCTAAACATATCTCCGCGATTGTCTTGCAGGAATGCAGCCTGACTCCGTCTCCTTCCGATGGCTCATTCCGATGCTCGAGTCCCAGTCAATCACATCAACTTAGACTTGGTGGCATCGAGACACTATCTAAAATTCTATCAATCTCCAACTATCTAAAATAAGAGTTTCTTTTAGGGCTGCGGCAGTTCCTATTCAGTCCTGATACTGGTATCTTCAAAGATCGCGTCAAACCTATCTTCTCTCACCGTGGCCCTGTCCTCCATCTCTCCAGGACTATGCCGCCCAAGCCTCGCTGCACTAGTCACTAAACCATCAGTTACGTGAAACCACCGATCCTTGAGACTGCACAATGTAGAAGCTTTTGGAGTTTAGAGTGAATTAGTAGATGCCATCGGCAAATACATCCTTGTCACATATTGACTCGTGTCACGAGGCAGAAACCAAAGTTCTATTCAGAAACATAATATACAGTATGCCAGTTGTTTTGCGATTGTGTCTGACTTCTTTCCATATCTCTCCAGCAGAACTCGCCTCGGTAGTAGCGAGATGGCCCAATTTGTGTCCAGGGCCCCGTTTTCTCTTGCACCGTTTACGAGAGACCTGTTCTCCACTGAGCATCACCATACAGGCAGTATAAATAAAGTGCTACAGAGAGTGTTCTCATGAAAGAGCCCTTCGAGTTTCAGTGTCGTGGAAACAATACGTAGGTCCATCGTGTTATTAGAAATGAGACCAGCTATCCTTGTCACAGCATTCCTTACTATTACAGATTTCTCTCACATACCTTGGAGATTTCATATCTATTATCACATCCAAGCCAGCATCTGTTCAGCGTTCCTCATTTGCTTGGCCTAACGGGCATCTCCCCCAATGCAGACTGTTCCCTTTCGCTTGTCCGTAAGCCTCCATCACGCAGAGCCAATTCTGAATCCACCTCTTTCCTCCATCGACTCAGTGTAGCCAAGGAATTAAGAGTGTCCGGGTGGTTAGATCCCAACACCCTTTCCCGGTCGACAGCGCAACTATGCATCAAGGCCAGAGCATCTTCGACGCGTCCTTGGTCTCTCCATGCGCGCGCCAGATTATGCATGCCCCCCAACATGCGAGGATCGTGCTCTCCCTGGGTTCTCTTTCTCGTTTCCAGCACCTGGACAATCAACTCCTCTGCCTTATCATTTAGGCCCAGCTGTGAGTACGTTGCAGCCAGATTATCCATACATGTGAGCGTTTCAGAGTGTTGATCTCCAAGAGTCCTCTTTCTTATGCCAAGTACGTGCACCAAAAGACCTTCTGCCTCTTTGTATTTACCTTGTTGACAGTATAGCAGTGCAAGGGATGACATGGTCGATAACCTATTGGTATGATCCTCTCCTAATCTCCTCTCTTCTGCTTCCATAATCTGCGTATATAGCTCGCCTGCCTCTTTTAGCATACCTTGGACTGCGCATATCATAGCGAGGTTTCTTTTAATGTTGAGTGTACGCAGATGTTCTTCTCCCAAGATGACCTCCCTCTTCTCCAAACTCTTTTTGTACAACTTCACTGCAGCTCCATAGTGACCCGTAGTAAACTTATACGCAGCACAGTTTGCCAGTAATACAGCCCACTGCAATTGAGCTTCTGCAGGTGGTTCTTCCTGGACGATGGACTCCACGTGGGGATGAAGTGTCCGGCAGATGGGCCAGTTATCATAATCACCAAGTGGGAAATGCTCGGACATGGCCAGCAGGAATGCTTTCTTCCACCGTTCGATGTCTCCTGCATTGGATAGCCAAACTCGGGTACAGAACTGTACAAGAGGGTGCATCTCGAAGAGTTCACGATTGGCAGTCAGCGATATGAGCGAATAGCCGCGAAGTACGTCCAGGTCGTCCTCGAATTCGTTCTCATCACCGCCCTCTTTATTCGGCTTGGTATATTGATAGTCACGGAGAGCAAACTCAGGGATGTCTTGTGGGTTGAAGAAGCTCATGAAGGAAAGGAGATCAGCAGCCGATGGCTTCTCATGACGAATCTGATCAAACGTCACTTGCCACGTTGCAACGACAGAGTTTGCAACAGTCTCATCTCGCCTCAAGTCACCCAAGTCCTTGTGAAGAAGACTCCCTTTTTTCTTATCACTCATGCGAAGATCATCCAGATATGTTGTCACGGATATGCGAGGAGCTCGACGGTTGATATAGGCTGCTGCCTGAGTGATTGCTAGAGGGATATTATCCAGTGCGTGAAGAAGATCTGCGGCGACATCCTGATCAAAGTCCCCTTTCAGTTTATGACGGAACAGTTCGAGGCTTTCCTTGCCATCCATTGAGCTGACTCGAAACACAGCTTTTTGGCTGCCGGTCAACCTCTCGGCCACGTCCAAATTACGAGAAGTAATGAGAATCTTCCCTCCATGACGTTTCGGTAAGAAAGACGCGAGAGGCAAGACAACCTTTGAGGAGTTGGGTTCCCTTTTAGCTTGTTCGCCATGGTTAGACTTGCTCGCTTGGACCGTGTTATAGAGTAAGTTGAAGTCGTCGGCGTTATCCAGAATTAGTAGCCAAGGACCGGCGTCATCCCTCTGAAGCCAGTCGCGAACCAAGCCCAGAATATCGGTATCGGGGTCGTCTCGTCGCGGTAGTTGCAGTCTATCTGCGATGGATCGATATGCTTCCAAGAATCTTCCTTCGGAGCTCGCATGGACCCAGAAAACACTGGTTTGCGTCCAGTTTTCACGTATGTTGTAGGCGGCTTCAATGGCAAGCTGCGACTTCCTAGGACACATCAGCCTACTTACTCCCGAGCAACAAGCCTGGCCGGGAAAGACGTTTCGTACCCGAATCCACCCAAGCCGACCAGGGCCATGCGACTGGCCGGCCCTGTGTATTGATCCATAATCCATGTCATGATTTCGGGTCGATCGACGAAGTTGGGGTCGCGGTCGAAGGGTAGGCAAAAACAAGGGCTTCGAGAGATCAGGCTATCCTGGTTGTTGTGGATGGACATGTCTTTGACTTGTTGTCGAATGTCGAGGAGAATCGTGCTACGACAGTACCATCAGCGCTGATCCACCATATCATTTGTGGCGTCTACTTACGTTTGATCGACCTGAAGTCCCAGGGTGATTATTTGCTCATGCCGTTCCAGTTCAGATAGAGCGTCGTCAACTTCTTTGCTACTAAACGGCCACTTTAGGGCACGGAGTCCGAGGCGGCGCATCCCTCGTCGAGATTTGCTGGGATCGAGGCTATTCTGCAGGCGGTTTAGAGTGGCGGCACAGGCGTGAACCGAGTCGATGAGCTCTTGAGACGTCTGCAGAACCTGGCCGTCCGGTCCCTCGAGAAGCCCCTGGACTGCCCGGAAAGTGGTGTCCAGCTTGTCGGCCCGAGCTTGGACGCGCGCAATGTTGGCCCTGGCATTGCTGACGGCTCTGGAGTACTCGAGGCATGTGTTGGAGAGTTTGGAGGAAAGTTCGACGATCGCAATGACGCTAGAGACTAATCCGACAGCTTCGGCCATGTTGAAGCAATAAAGGCGGTGAATGTGATCAAAGGCTTTGTTGTGGCGAGTGCATGTACCTGAGGTACCAAAATTGGGCGGGAAAAAAGTGAGGGGAAAACTTCAGGTAGGTGGCCAGGAAGGCACCAAAACCGTCGCCCAAGATAGGTTGGTATCCCGGTCCAGCGACTGACTTGGCAGCTAAACTCGTTGCACGCAAGTGGAATTAAAGACGAAGCGATCGGTAAAACGTGGGAAATGATTTGAGGTATGATTTTGTGTGATTTGCGGCGAGCGATTATCTTGAATGCTTTTCTTTCAGCGCTCAACAATGGGTGGAGAAAAAGCAAATAAATGGAAGGCAACGGCGCTAAATGTTGCACAGCCATGGCGAGGAGGCATCCCACGTAAGCAAGGCATCCTGCGAGGTAGGGGACCAAGAGACCAAGGGACTCTGGTCTAGTAAAACAGGTAGAAGCCAGTCAAATCGCCACAGTCTCCGATCCATCCAAGCTCAGGCCATCATTCTATTCGAAATCGAGGTTGTCATTGCAGCTGATCAGCCCTGACCTAGACCTAGACCTAGACCTAGGTAATTACCTAGGTACTCCAGGCTCTAACGGGGCGTGTGGCCCTGCACGCAACTACCTAATGAGCGCTTTAAATCCTCGGAGCGGGCCGATGGCCGAATGGGTTCCACCATCTCGACGGCTCCGTTTCCCGACACCGGCAAGTCCGGCTCCTGGCTCCAAAAACGTTGGGGAAGGACTAATTATCCAGGCCAAAAGGTGGGACATTATGGCATTGCCTGTAAACTTGCCTATGTAGGTAATTCATGTCACATAGCTGGAGAGGAACGGATTGCTTTCAATGAAAAGGAATCTCAGCATACACGCGGGAGAAACCACCGCCATGGTGACAAATGGATCCCGTCCCGTGTGGCAATTTGACTCGACTGTCCCTCATCTCCCTTGCATCAAAACCTAGATTAGGGCAACGTAGTATGTGGAGCAATGCTGCCGACTGCCCAATGATAAGACATCCTCTACGCAAGACTTGCCGTTACCTGGCCAGATCCGTTGATGAGAAATACTATCGAATCATTACAGCTCACAAAAGCAAGACTCGTCACACAATCACCTACCCTAAGGCAAGGTGACCCCCCCCCTCTTGCCCTCTTGCCCTCTCGGGGACGGCGGAATACATGGTCCGCTGACTGCCGATGCCGGAAAAAGGGCGGACCCTCGCTAAGCTCCTTTTGTCAGGATCGCTCGCCTCCTGGCTGGCATCTGATGACATGGCCTCAGCTGACTCGTCGTCGCTTTTAACAGCGAGCAAGGTTCACGCCAAAACAAGACGCTAATCTTGGCCTTGAGCTGCGCTGTAATTCACTCCTTTTACGGACGAGCCCCTGATGAGCTTTGGTCGGGTCAGGGCTTCCAGTTGCCGGGTGGGTGCCAAGCGCAGGCTGTGTGTGCGTGTGCGTGTGCGTGCGTGCGTGGGCTTGCGATGGACTGCTGGCCTTGTCTCTGATCAGTTGAGGGGCGGTCCACTGGGGGGAGGGGCATCGGGGGCCTTGGGGCGTTGCAACCATTTTTGCAGCAGCCTCGATTCGTTGCAACCCGACGTATTTCTTGTCTTCTCCGCGATCAGGCCGCCTGAGGCCTGAAGAGTGAACAGTGGGCCTTGCAACGATGAGCCTTGCCAGGTGAGCTGCGGGGAATAGGGCTCCAAGGCTCCTCTGAGGATCGCAAAACACCAGCAAAGGCGCGGCATGGCCGTGGGACCGTCTTGATCGGTGACAAGAGCCCTCTGCTCCGTCCTCGCTGTTGGCACTGCAATTGTTAGCGTCTTCTGGCCTCAGTTCTCAGTCACCTCGTCCCCAACACTTGCGTCCCCTTACATGCTGCTGCTGCGGCACAGCCCCTCACCCAAACACGTGACACGTACGTTGGTGCATACTTTGCGGACTGCCTCGCTGTTGTACCGTATTTTTGACCTGCCCTCATTCGCGATTCGAGCGAAGCCATCGCGCGGTAGGCCCAGTGTGTCGTTAGGAAATACGAGGGAACACGGGGATCTGCTGATCCGAGCAG
>JALNIO010000369.1:0-62819 GCA_023509875.1 Rugonectria rugulosa
TTTTGTTTAATTTTTTTCTTTTTCCAAGATTGCAGTGCATGAAATGGCTGCAGGATCCCGTAGTAAAACGAGTCTCTTACTGGGAATGCATCAAGAACTGCAAACGGACAGAGAGACAGTATCACCACTGGCCTACCCTACCAGGTAATTAATTACAGACTGACAGCACAGGCAAGACCTCACGAGGGGAAACGGCAAGGGGGGGTCAGAAGAGGAGGAAACCCCTCCTCTCCTTCGCTCACGCACTCTCTAATGAGTACACTTTCGGTTGCCGTTCTGGCCGGGTCTTGGCCACGGGCTAGCTCAGGCGAGAGGAGAGGGCCCAGTCCAGTCCCTCGTCAACCACCATCCCATCCCAGCCAACGCAGCTCAGCTCGCCAGGCCAGGCCAGGGCCGCCAGGGTCGCCGGGGTCGTAGTGAACTGCACCGTTCCCTCAATCACAGCAAGCGAAACAATGTCATGTTAAAAAAGAAATGCAGACGACAACACTCTCCACCGTCTTCATCTTATTCACCTCGCGTATTTGTAGTACGGAAGCAGTACGAGTTGCTACGAGAGCACATGGTGATGTCTTCCACATGCATCGCATCGCATCGCCTTGGTCCGTCTCCCACACACTTCAACAACCATCGGCCCTTTTCACCCCCCTCTTGGTGGTGTCCAACCGTTCCCAGACACCCGGAAGAGTGCTTAGGGCAGCGTTTCCCCAGGGCATACTTTGCAGCAGCATTCCAAACGTCAGCCGAATCTCTCTTCCGGCATTCGATTTCCTTTCGATGCTGTTCCATTGCCCACGGCAACAGCCCGTTGAGGCGGCCTTGGACCGGGCCACGTCTGTGTGTCTATTGTGTGGTGTGTTGTTGCTGTTGTTGTTGTTCTTCTTGTTGCTCCCACTGCTTCAAACCCCATCTCTGCTCGTCTCAATGGGACGGGGCAAGGCCCAAAGACGAGGGCAGCAGCATGGATACCAACCAATGTCTGCATGTTGACATCCGGTTCACCGTCTGCCGTCCTCTCCTCTTGTTGGCCCAGCCCGGTCTCTCCACCTTTCGACAAGGGACCTCATGCCCGTCCCCCTCCTCGCTCTGTCTCTCACCGTGTGCCGTCCGCTCTGACCCTTGGCATTAGTCGCCGATCATCCGTGTCGAGCTCAGCAATCGACATCTCCACAAGACTTGACTCTCCTGCTCTCATCAGCAATTGAATCACTTCTTCCCTGTTTGCGTAGCGACGTAGGTATGAAGCTCCCGTAGTTTCCCCCAAAACCACGGCTCCGCGCCGCTCAGCCATCACACTAACATCAGGTGATGGCGTCGCTCCCAAGGCGCAGGCACAAAGCGGCTTGCTCAGGTACTGCGCTTTACGTACCGCAGTAGGACACCTCTCCAAATCCTGACGGGCTTGCATTTTTTTCGGCACTGTTTCCTCGCCCATCATGCATTCTAGTCCTCCGAAGCTCCCGAAAGGCTTGCGCGCCGTCTTCATCCGCGCGTAGCCACCCAGTACTTGAGACTTTGTACTTTGCACATCGTACATGAGCGAAAAAATCGTCTCAGGCTTATGGTGGCGATGAGAAAATGACGGCCCAGGCTTCTTGGCGTTTTTCCCGAGGGGAGCTGAGAAGACGGCGAAGCCATGCATTGTCAGCCGGCGGGGACCCAAGCATGGCTGTGAACTCGTCCATCCGGTGTCTTTCTTCTGCTGCTTCCACGATCCCTTCACCCCATCACCTTGTTTCTGCATCTCATTGACCGTGACCTCGCTCTCAACTCTCTTGTGCGAAGCATTGCATGCCCGAGCCCGGGGGACCCCGGTGTGTCCAACTCGCCTACTCCGTACTGTGCACGTAGACCGATCACGGCCGCCCCGCCCCTTGATTCAGCCAGCCAGCGTCTTGAACGCCTTCGGGTTTGTCGTCAATCTGCTTTGTACATTGTAGATTCCAGAGCAAATTACAACCCCGATCCTATAAAATACCTGGTCATCGAGCAGCATTGCTGCGGCCAGTCTGCATGTACATACTGCATACATCGGCACAGTGCATTGCTGCAGTCCAGCTGAGAAGAAAGAGCAAAAAGGACGCACATGATGCCTTTGCTCAGGAATGTCCGCTCCCGCTCACCTTGCTTCCAACCCCGCATTCAGCACCAACAGCCGGTACTCCGTCGTCGTCGCTGCCGGTGTTTGGTTGCTGCTGCCCCGGTACACGTACATACATACATGTCCGTAACCTACGCACGGCACGGGATGCAGCCAAAACAGCCGGAGCAGATGAGGCCATCTGCATCTAACTCCTTTCACTGCGTCTTCCTTGTCTCGGAGACTTGGACCAGCTGGTCCGTACCAGATATTCAGTGTCGTTGGTAGTGTCCACTGCCTAGTTAGATGGCTACCTAGGTAATCCAGATGCCCGGGTTATGCAGAGTGCCACCCCCCCGTTTGACTGCCATGTACTTTTCCCATTTGCAATAGGACAGGGGCTGTCTCTATGCTTGAATCGTTGCATTGCATGTATGCGGGATTTGCGTCGGAGCAAAGCAGCAAAAGAAGTCGGCCGATATATCCTCACTTCCTACCAAGTAGTTACATTCTCTAGTTAACTAACTAGGTCGTAAGGCGTGTATCGTTGGTACAGTAGTCAGATTGATCCTTCGGTACTGAATAGTCGAGACAGGGTTACACCAACCAGACCCCGACTGTGTATCCCTTCCCTTCCCTCCTGTCTGGCCGCCGATCAGGGATCTAGACTCAAGCCGTCATCTGCAGTGGCGTTGATCCTTCCCCCAATAGTCCGTTGCTGTGCCTGAATTGACTCGATCAAATCACCTCTCGGACAGTAACTGACTTATGTCACTTGGTCACTTGGCTAAGTCTGCGAATAGGTACTTTTTGAAGACATGTACATGCTGTACATACCTGGCTCTGCAAGTACTGTGAGGCTTCGGTCCTAGGACGCAGATTCATCTCCGCGCACAGCTGCATCCTACGCTCAACAATCACATATGCGGGAGAAGATACTAACCAATCTATTGGCCCCGCGACACCGCTTCTCACTGCAGCTAGTTATCGTCTCCTCTTTGCCCCTCCGCCTAAACCCCTCCGAGGCCCTTACTCAACTCCTCTCTTCTCAACGCCAAGGGCCCATGCTCTTCGCTACTCGTTCCTCGGCCTTCGCCTCTCCCGCCACTTCAACGCCAGTTCCACTCCGACAGATAACGAATTCTGGCAACACAATTGACGAGAGGAAGGGAGAACTCGCCGTGCAGATCTGCCGCCAACCGTTGAGAATAGCATCAGCATCGTTTCTCACTTGCCATCTCTTCCCCGTCATCTCCACGCTTCCTCCGCTCAACGCTCTGGCCGTGACTTTCATCTCACCAACCCTATACCTTTTTATGGTTAACCCCCTTTCGACCATTGAAACAGAACATGATACGACACCCTTCGTCTTCTTAGCATTCAACGCACACCGTAATGCGGGTGAGACAAACATGTCTCCTCTTCCTAATCACCAGGAAGGTCTGCAAGCAGCTACCGATGCAATCGGCACTGATGTGGTCTCGTGAGATATCACTTTGTCCACTGCTTCGTTTGCTCTCAATCAAACCCCATTCCAATCATTCAAATTGGCTCTGGCGTATTGCTTCCAGTTTAGCCCCTGAGACACGCTCCAAACATAGTTTTTGCTGTCTCCTTCACTGAGTTCCTAAACTCATAGAAGTTTCCAGATTTTCACATCTCAGTCACGAGAAGAGGCACAAAGGATGTGGTGTAAGAAGGCTGACCGCTCACCCCATTCTCATGATGCTGTCCGGGACATGCTTCTCGGGGCCATGTCTTTGAGGGCAAATTCAACACCTGGCCCCGTGAGAGGATAGACGTTTTGATCATAATCTTCCACTGTCAGACTTGCGACTCAATATTTTCCTCAACCCATCAGTCACTCGTCCAATTCACCGCAGCTATCGTGCTAACCCCCATCAGTAAAAGACTAGTGACGGCATGGCCCGTCCCCTTAGCTCAAGCCTCATTGCACCGTGGCTTCACCGCCATCCTCCCAGTGTCGTTACTCAACTTTCGTAGAATCTCCAGCTTGAAATGAGCCGCCCGGGATTCGACGAGGCAGTTGTCTGGTTTGCCATTCGAGAACTCTTCACATCCGGCTCCAAAATTCTGATGGATTTCGAGCTCGGCTTCCACAGGTCTCTGGAAAACAAGGCGGATGTTCAGGACTGATAGGCAAGTTTGTATCTATGTTCGCCGAATGTGCATCGATATTGGACGCAAAGATTCGTGAGCTGAACTCACTTGCACATTTCGACTTTCAAGTATGCCGATTGGACATCGATGTTCGAGCCAGACTGAAAGCACGAATCCAATCCAGGTGATAAAAGATACAAAGAGGTGACTGGGAGTAACGTCTATAGAATATATGGCTACCCTATATCCGTCACCTCGGGTTGAGACGCCAAGTGAACATCTATATCCCATGTTGACATCGAAAAGAGCTTTCCCCGAGAACTTACCCGAGCCTGAGATTCGTCCACCTCCCTCTCGCTATCATCATAGCTTTGAGATATGCCACGTTGCAAGTCTTCCTTGTGAGTTCTGCTTGCACAGGTCCCCATATGTGGCAACATGGCCTCTCCGCGGATGAGGTAGAAGACATCATCCTGTCAATCCCGACTTCCCGATTGCGTTACCTTGGTCGCTAAATAGAGATCGTCCTGTCACGGGTCTTTGGCCACAAATTGCGAGGTTGGTTCTTCGTAGGAGGATTCATTCGGTCTTCTCCCATAATCCCGTGGCAACTTTTGACTTGCTCAACATCCGTGTTCAACGGACTGTAACCCACTAGGCCTTCATCGTAGGGTTACAAGTAGGGTTACAAGAGAGGTCCAAATCCTCGTATCACCAGTTTGTATAACTGGGAGTCGGGTGGGTCATGCTGCAAACTGCGTTGTTTTGTTGCAAAGTCTGAGATAGAAGAAGGTGATGAGGGGTGTGGTACTGGTCGCAATAAGGGTCCTCGGATAGGCCTGATAAGTAGGAAAGGAGGGGACTCAGTTGCATCGCTTGTTGGCCGTCTGAGCCATGTCGAATCGCTGACTTGGTACTGGATTGCGCGTTGGGAGACCACGTCAACAATCGCACTTTGCCGCCAGACTGCATATCAGCTTCTCTCGAGAAGGCAAGGACCATACATCATGTTTTTGTGTATTGTCGTGGTTGATGTGTCCTGGCGCCAGAACCGCCATCTTTATGCCAGTCGGACAGACCCATGGCAGTATCGACCACAATGTTGCTCGCGAGCTGCGAAGCACGGTGAGCTACTCCCACCGGCAGCAGCTCGTGCTTCCCCGGAATCTCCCTCAGCCCGCCTCTCCACACTGCCCCTCGAACTAGTTGTCTTGTGCTCTCCCCCCTGTGCAAATGACGAAAGAGAAAGAAACATGAGCCAGTCGTGCATTGCGGGTGATAGCAAATCGGCCCCATCTGTTTGGATTTCGTTGAGCCACGTCTCCGTTCCCAAGGACTTGGAGCCGAGAAGGGAATATCATTGGCTTGGATGTATATGTCATAACTAGCCCGATGCGAGTTTGAGCAGGGTCATTTGAGAACGGAAGCGGTCCCATTCGGTTCGTTGGAGACTAAAGAGTACGGTTCATCAGAAAGCCCTATAACAAAGTACATAGGTAGTGTTGGAGCCCTAGGTCTTATGGCCGGTCGTTGAGAGCGAAGACAAGGTCTCACGTCATATTCTCAACACGGGCTTCATCCTTCAGCCTCGCCCATGTTAGTTAGGAGTTTCCACGAACTCTTGCCTCGAGCTCCCATCGCAGCTCGGCGCTCCAGCTTCTCGCCAAACAGGCGAAATCTCTTGTAGGCGTATCCGTGGCCTGATAGGGTTACATCCAAGTGGCCGTGCCGGGCTAGGATATTTGGACATACTGGAGACCCATAGCACATGCGCACCATAACAACATGCCAAACACATGCATTTGACCTTGTTTGGTCCTGATGTAACGCCCGGAATGCACTGTCGAATTGGTCTCATATGAGGTGATTATTGTTCTATCACAAGGGTCGGCTTGTCGATAGGAACAATATACTGAAGACGCGAAGCGACATGCGCGACAAGCTCTCCCGATGCTGGCTGGCTTCCGCTTGATCTCATGGTCGACGGAATGTTTTCTGCCAGTGGTGTCCTTTGCGTGTGCGATGCGTTACACTTCAGTTGAAGCTAGGCATATGAAGTTGAAGGGCGTTCTTTCAAGAAACAAATGCATGTGAAGTTGGTCTGGACCAGCCCATATCCAATGATAAGGCTTCCTCTCGACGTCTTCGTCTATCAACGTCCTTGGTAGTAGCTATTGACGTTGTTTTAGTATCAAGTATCATGGACGATAGATGCCCCGTGCTCACCCCGTCTGTGTGTGTGTGTGTGCCTCCCCCCCTTGCGGAGTGATCAGCCTGGGCACAGAGCACACATCTAGGGCTACCCTAGCTCCTCCACAGTCCTTTCAGGCCTTTTTGACGCACTAGCCAACTGGTGGTCATCAAGATCTCTTCCGATCGTTCCATGTCGGCCGACAAGCAGTCACCTTGACCACTGGATTGCAACGATGAGTCCGAGAAAGACAGTCCTTAGATCCACAGACGCTTTGATCCAATGTGGCATTTGAGAGTCGTGCCATGCTTCCTTGGCAATGTGACGCATCTCCAGCCTTCCATGATGCAGACAGACTGAACACAAGCCGGAATGAATCGACTCCAAGGTGAGAAGCTGAGCGGGTCAGGGTGTTGTGGGGATGGGATTCAGGCTGACGGCCAGGTTCTGCGAATGCAGGATACTTGCTGTGAAACGATCAAAGCCGGTCCACAGCTAGACAAATTGGCTCGTCTGCTAGCCCGCGAGCTCAGATCTTGGTCACGAAATGCTGACGGATAGTACGAATTGATCGTCTGCAACGTACAGAAACGGCATGACCGGTTTCAACATTTTCACCTTGACGAAGAGCGTCCTTGAGAAAGGATTAGATCTGCTCACTTTACGAATAAAGGAAAGGCTTGATGCGACGCTGCACCTTGTTGCCAGAACCACATCAGAAATGCTCTTGAAACTTGGCTTGATTGCCATTGCCTGAACAGTCGAGCTGCGTCGCGCCGCCTCGGTCCTCACGATGGCTCCGGACCAACAAGTGCTGGCTGATAGTGATCGCGGCATCCTGACAGGGTCTGGATGTGCGTAACTGCCCACCACGTTGTAGCGCACGCGCCAGCCTCAGCAGTCTAGATCGGATCCGGCATGGGCTCGGGATCTGGCGAGTTTGGTGACGACGTCGACGGAGCAACTATTGCATTAATTGGCGGCCCTTAAGCAGCATAGAGGGGCCTCCCAAACAGAGGTTGAGGAGTTGAGGAGCAAGTGGCCCGTTTCGTTTTGGTGATCAAGGAAGAGGAGGGTTTGCGGCTGCCACTGGAGTTAGGCCACTGGCCGGCAGCCAACTGGAGCAGGTGATGACTGACATGGAGCTAGTAAAGCGACCCGTCGCTATCGATTTCGTACTCCATACTCCGTCCTTCGTGCAGGGCAACAGGGTCAAAGGATATCCTTGGCTGGTTGCCGAGACATTTCTCCCAGAGCCTATATGCAGTAGCATGTCCGGAGTAGACAGTCTCTTTGAGGTGACCTCGGTGCCAAAGGCTCATAAGATGGAGCCTTGAAGCCCCATGTTGCCTCAGACTAAGGCTTGTGGCACCGTCACGGTCCTGTTGCTGAGTTAAGGACCAGCACATCGAGCACGGCAATGTGGGTTTAACAATTAGTAGGCGATACAAGTTCCCGAATGGTGTGATTTGCGGCTTGATCCATCTGCATTGGAGATGCGGACGGCCCAGCTCCTATCGCCGGCTAGAGAATTGAGAAAAAGCACCAGTATAACCAACTGCATGAGGAGGCGTTGTACGGATAGCTTGTTGTGCGAGTATTCAGTTGGTAGATGTGAGGAGCTTTGTGGGGAGGATCCAATCTCTGTCCTGAACTTGCTTGAAATGAGCAGGGGATCAGGTGTGAGCGTGAGCGGCTTGATTTGCGCCCAAGTCGAGCCAAGCCTCAGGGCGTGATGGCCAGTGGCACCCAGCAATGACCCTTGCCCCTTCATCTCCTTCTGCAGGCCGTGTTTTTTTCTCAGCCATTAAGATGAGTCCATACGGATGAGTGGCGCCGTGTCTCTGCCGATATAGACAATATTATATGCGGGAGAAAGAGTCTTCAGAGACGGTGCAGGAATGTGGCCAGGTCGGCCGACGATACAGGCCTGTTCTTGGTCTTGGTCATTTCGCTCCTTCAGGTACCCTCCGAGGTATGAAGTACAAGCACCAAGTACTCCGAGGTCGACAACGCCTCACCAGGGCATGGCCCGCACAGACTGTAACTCTGCGCGGCCTGCCGAGGGGGGCGATCTGCAGTTTGGCCCGTGGCTGGACCACTCACTGGCCGGCTGGCCCTACGAAGAGCCAGGGCAACATGGTTCTCAATGCAGAGAGCCAGGCCGGTCGGCTACCATCGAATCAGCGGCTGTCTCTATCAATAAACGGGTAGCCGTACGAAGTATTCCGTAAATTGTATGAACTCGATACAGTGTCTTGAGCAAGGTTCTTGGTACAGTGCTCCATGGCGCAGAGCAGGTACCAGTTGCGGGCCTTGAGCCGATCCAATCTCGACGAGGAAGATGAGCGATGCGATGCGATGTGATGTGATGGTGCAGCTTTGATGTTGCTGGCTCACCAGTGGTAGCGGCAGCTCTTACGTGGGCTCTTTTGCCGTCCACACCCCCCCTTCTTACCGCGAGCATCTGACAAGTCGAGAGAGAAAATGATTGATGAGATTGGTGGTGAGAGTATAATTAGATGCCAATTGTGAAATCCCGGCGGCGCTTATGGTCGGTACGGAGTACCTGGGAGGATCGGGGCCTGCGGTTTGGGGTGAGAAGGTTGAAACGATCTACGAATCTCGGCAGTGAGGTGTACGGTGAAAGTGAGAGTGACGGGTGACAGTGACGGTGACAGCAATAGTGACAGGAGCAGGATTTGCAGATGTGACGCTGGCAATGACATGAACAGCAACTGACATCGACATTGGCAGTGATGGTGGAAGGAACCACGCACTTGCACGAAGACCCTGGAGCGAGCTCGGGGGCAAACCGAGACGGAAGGCACGGGCAAGGCAAGAGCTGTTGAGCCGAGCATTTCCAAGTTCCTGCTAGGTATTTTCGCTGCCTTCACACCTCCAGGGCTCACGCTCACCCTCTCACCCAGATCCATTGCCCAAAAAAAAAACCGTCAGCAGTGGGCCACAAAACGTCCCCTCCGCTAGCTCCGTTCGCTATGTCCATTGCGACCACCTACCGTCGGGGCATCCCCCATACCAAGGCAGGTAAGGTAGACGGGCTAATTCTGTACGAATGGGTAGGTACGGAGTACATGTAGCTTAGCATCTAACTATGTCAAGAAAGAGCGAGACCAGAGAGGCGCCTGCCACCTTGCGATGTTGAAAGGGTTGGAGGGATTGGTCTTGCCTTGACGGAGTGCCTACCTAGTTCGCACTCGGGTTGTTTTTTCCTTGATGTTCTCATACTCGAGGGGAGTGTGCAACCCAGATACAGATCATCGAGGCGCCTACGAGGTACAGTATCTAACTTACATGGTAGGAATTAGCCTCAGGTAGGCATGTAACTACCCAGGTAGGAATCGCCTACGGAGGGAAGGGGTTGATGCGGATTCTTCAGATGATCTGCCGTGCTATGGCCGGGCATGCTCCTTCGTACATGAATGTATGCACGCAGTAAGGGCGCAAGCACTTGCCTGGATAGGTACCTACGTTCTTAGGTACCTTGCCTGCACCTCGATATTGTAGGCGGAGGGGATCTGGACCTTTCTCCGTCCTGCCTTCCATCGAGCATGCAGATGCAGGCGGGCTGCTCGTCTGGACTCCAGCCCTCTGCGAAGTGCTATCCTCAAGTTTCTTAGGCGGGCGTTGAAGGGGGGGCCCCAGTTCCTGCATCCGAAATAAAGTACATACTACCTCATACACAGCATGCAGTAATATCCATCCAATTGCTTTTTCGACAATGCCTCATCCCGCAATCGTTGCTGGTTGGACAATTGGCCGCATGTCCCCGGCCCTCTCTTCTCTCTCTTGACGTCCCCCGGCACCCTAGTACCTTGCACTATGAGGCTGCTCGCCTGCCTGCCTGTCCATCTGCGCGTCCATCCGTCCATCTCTGGGACCTAGCCAGCTGTGGGATTCCACCAAGCTCACCCACATTTCTTACTGCAATTGCATTCATTACCAGCTCCGAGCTCCGTATCTGGCAGAGGGCATGCGGAGGGACACAGATTGACAGACTCGCAGAGGTCATGGAGGAGAGATGCATCCAACACATCCACATTTACACCCACATCCTCGACTTCTCTACAACGACCCTCGAGGGCGTGCTGTGCCAAGTTTGGAGCGAGTGGGCTGGCTGAGCGACGTCTCTTTGGATTCTCCGGTTTTGAACTTGGACAAAGTCGTCGTGGTTTGGGGCTTAGTTTAGTGAGCACCGCTGTCGCCCGCCCGCTGTTTCTCCTCAACTCCTCTCTCCATGCTGGTTCACTGATCAGTTCCCCCTCCACTCCCCTCCACTCCCCACTAATGTCTCCTAGTCGATGCTTCGCCAGTCTTTGTCTGATTTGCCTCTGTTGACATGCTCTCTTCAAATGGTCCCCAGTCACTCGCTCGCTCTGCTGCACAGTCGCGCGTTTCCTCGCTCGCGCACGCACCAGGCTAGGTCCACTTGCTAAACACGAGCCAGTCCATGCCCTCCCGCCCGTCGCCATCGACGCCATTCGAGCCACTCAACCACTCTGACTCCAGAAGGCAACTGCAGCCATGACAGAGATGACAATAAGTGTCGATTGCTGGCCAAGCAATTGCGACCCATCCGTAGTACGGGCACTGGGCACTGGGCACGAGACACGGTTCTCATGCGCCGGTCTAGCACCCACGCACGCCCTGGAGAGCGCACATCTGACCCTGGGACCTTTGGGGTACGGAGCAATTGCGAGAGCTAGCCGACGAACGAGATGATGGAGAGACCCTGGGCGATTGTCCTTCAAGGGTCCGCAGGCACAGAACAAGACTGGAGTCGCTGGACCGGCCAGGGACAATCATCAACCCTCCCCAGACCCAGAGAACCACTACTCCGTACGTACTTGTACGTTGTACGATATCCGTCCCTCAACTGCAGAGCCCCGTTGAAATTCAACATTGAGCTTGATCCTTGGATCCTGGACACGGCGAAACGCCATCGGCAGGAATAACAAAGCACCAAAGGAACCCCCCCCCCGGCGCCCGTCCGCCGGGGTCGGAGTCTGAACGGGCTTGCTTTCGTCTCAATGCTTCTTCCTCAATTGGATGGAGTGTTGCCGACACACCTACACACCCCCTCCCTCATTCTCTCACGACGCGCTACATAGCACTCGAGCACTAAAGATGCGCCTCTGCCCCAAGTCGAGCCGCCGCCGCCATGCATGGGTCCCTCAACCCTCCAACCCCTCGCTCCCCACCAGGCCTAATGCAGAGCGCAAAAACCAATGCACCCCTGCCGTCTTGTCCGTTGTCGTTTGTCCAGACCAGATCAATCTTGACAAGAAACAGATGCGCGCTTGTCTCTATGTCCCGGCCGACTTGCCTACATGCCACTACTATGTACACGCTTCATGGCTGGCCTCAGGGACCCTCCGAGCGAGCCCCATGTTCATGCAGGACCCATCCTAGGATGACGGGGTTGGACCTAAGGTCTCGTAGGTAGACCAGGTAAGGTATATATCCCAGACCCATTCCCCCAGTCTGAACCACGGCTATTCGTATCATCATCGCCACGACCTCCTCTCTTCCTCCTCTCCCCCCTTCACCGGCTCGTTCTTGATTGCAATGGCCGTGTCTTCATAGTTTCCTTCCATCTCTGTGTACATTACAGCTTCCTCCCCCCCTCCGGTTTCCCCTCCCCCCCGCGCCCGTTGTCTGCCTGTGTTGCATCCAGTTTGCAGTGTTTTCTCAGCGTCTGATTCACCTCACTTTCCCCTCCAAACGCCATAATAGTGAATCATTTCTACCCAGATATATAACCTCATCGAAAGGTTAGGAACCTGGGTTGTTTCTTCGACTACTCTCTCGTCATTCTCGGCTTCATCCTCACTCCTGTCTTCACTTCCCTCGGGTTACCAGGCCAGTTCATCTCAAAGCGAGACCACAACACTTCAAGGCCAATAGACCTCCAAGGTGCTCTCTACTCGAGCAGCATCTTTCAAAAACCCCAAGCGACCTCCTCTTCGTCCTTTTTCCTCCATCATACATCTCTATCCTACCTTTCGCTATAAGGGGGATACACAGCACCCTTCGTCAGAGGTCGTTCCCATACCACAACAAATTCGCATCTCAGCATGATGGACTCTGGTGTAGAAACTCATAACAGCCGCGGGCTTCCCGGGCTTATTGGTTTCTTTACCATTCCGGTTCCGTCTTTCAGCTTCTGGTACTCGACCACTTTTTGGGTGTACCTTTTCTGCATCCTTTGGTAAGCTCCAGCCCGCTCATACCCTCTAAGCAACGTCTCTTTCCGCAGTTGTCTTTTCCTACTAGGCCAGTACCACACGAAATTCCACATCCTAACAGAATATTAGGATTCACAGATATTTACGTCTTATTGTCCATTGCGTTAGCCATTGGACGTACAAGTCAAAACCCATCCCGAGCAAACCAACTTTCACAAACAGGGATGTCACAGTGGTCATCCCCACCATTCATAATGCTTTCGAAGAACTTCGACCTTCTCTGCAGAGCATCCTAGCCTGTGAACCTGCTGAGCTCATGCTTGTTACAACACATGACAAGCGAAAAGGCCTCCAACGGTTGGCGGATTCTTTGGGTTACTCCAACATCCGTGTTCTATGCACTCCCATTGCCAATAAGCGCATCCAAGTCTGCGAGGCCCTTCCCAAGGTTTCGACAGCCATCACTATCATGGCCGATGACGATGTGACTTGGCCCTCTACGCTGATGCCCTGGATCCTGGCTCCCTTCGAGGACCCCAAGATCGGTGGCGTTGGGACATGTCAGAGAGTCAGACGAGAGCACAAGGGCTCCTGGGCCACACGCTCTTGGAATTGGCTGGGAGCTGCATACATTGAACGCCGCAACTTCGAAATCTCTGCCACTCACAACATTGACGGCGGCACCTCTTGCATGTCTGGCCGCACTGGCGCCTATCGATCCGAGATTCTCTCGAGCCATGACTTCCTCCACGGCTTTAAGAATGAAAAGTGGAGAAAGTGGATCCTCAACGCAGACGACGACAACTTTGTCACTCGATGGCTGGTCAGTCACCAGTGGAAGACCTGGATCCAGTATGAACGAGAGTGCGAGATTGAGACCACGCTGGAGAACGGCGTCAAGTTCTTGTATCAGTGCTCCCGCTGGGCGCGAAGCAACTGGAGAAGCAACTGGACCAGCATGGTCACGGAGAGGTATATTTGGAGGCAAGTCACACGATCCCCACCCTCTGCCAACAACTTCTAACCCATGACAACAGACAACAGTGGTGGTGCACCTATGCTCTGCATATTGCCACCTTTACTTCATTGGCTTTTGTTGTAGACCCGCTGCTTCTGGCCTCATGCTGGTGGGCTACGGCCGACTGGGACATGCAAAGCCGTCGATATGCCTTCTGGTCCCAGCTCATCTTCATGTTCGCCTTTACCAAAGTGGTCAAGCTCGTCGGTCTATTTCTTCGAAACCCCAGCGACATTGTCTTTCTACCCGTGTCTATTGTCTTCGGATACTTCCACGGATTAATCAAGCTCTACGCCCTCATTACTCTTAATATGGTATGTATCCTGCCCCGCGCCCTGTCCTTCTAATAGACTGACATTTTAATACAGACATCATGGGGCAGCCGAGCTGACGGTGATACAAACGACGAGCAGCGTCTGGCTCCCGCCCCGCAGCCGTCTATTGTTCTGAAGACGCCTCCTGGAAAGGAAAACCTTATCAGCTACATTTCTCGCCCGAAGGGGCGGCTAGCAATGGGACGGAGGGTTCCCGAGGGGGACTGGGAGGAGTGCGGTTATGCCGCATACGATTCGAGCACTTCGTATGTACCCATACGAGTGCCAACGCCGCTCAAATTGCGACCAGATGACGCCAAACTACGAGCCGATGAAAATTCGCCTAGTGGAGGATGTCCTTTGATGTAATTGCGGCTATGAAACGACTTGATGAGCCATGAGAAACGTTCTTCGATTATTATTGTGTGTTTTCCTTTTCCGGATCTTTTCCGTCCCCACTACTATGTGAGGGGACTTATGGGAGGCTCGTGGTATGAAAATCCATATTCCATCGCCTCTCTTCACAATTTTCGCCTCAGACAGAAAAGGAAACCCATCAACAGGGCACAGGATGTGCAGGAAGCAGGTACGGAAGGACTGGGTGCGGTGTTAGGTCTTTGGGCTACATGGGGAAAAGTTCCGTTTTTCATAATTGGGCGATCATCGTATTGATCTTTTTTTTCTCTTCTCTTTTTTTTCTCTTCTCTTTTTTTTCTCTTTACTTCTTCGCTTGGATTCGGGCTAGGCAAGGAAGCGTCTTTTGCAAGGAATGGGATATTTCCATGGCATACGACAATACTGAGCCCACGCTGATTGGCGAGAGCTGCCCGAGGTCAAGCAAGGGACCCTGACATCTTTTGATGCATAGGGAACCAAAGAGTTCCGGGATATTTAGAAATGAATATCCCCATCATGGAATTGTCTGAAATTATTGCATCTACTTCAGGACCAGAGACTTGGCAAGCTCGGTATCAGTCATGCTGAATAGGACTCAGAATGTACTAGGAACACAGGTTGGGAATGGGATCTACGGAGTTCAGGGACCAAATAATACACAAGAGACTCTTGAGTCATTTTCTCGAGAAAATAGCATGTATCAAACAGTGACCACATGACAAATTGCATCACCACAGCCGCAGCAAGGAATGAACAGGAGAAGAAAGGTGCAACATGGCAAGACTAATGACTCGGGCGTTGCAGATGCGGATCTCGATGCTGCGAAATACGTTACACGGCAGACGGAGCGGGCGCTGGTGCGACGCAGTGAAGTTGTAAACAAGTTAGGGTGAACTGAACTGGGTCACCAATTCGCATGCCAGGATGAGTTGGTGTCGAAACGGCTTGACTGAGGGCTTCCAAGCAGTGACCATGTCTCAGACATGGGTTATGGAGGTGGAGCGGGTTAGTGGCCGGCAGGCGGGGGATTGGATCTCAACATACGGAGCACTACGACGTACGACTCCTTGTAGAGGCGCCGAGAGAGATGGCGGCTGTGGTGAAGTGGTGTCGAGGCTAACAGGCTCACGACAATTGGCGAAGGACATGTGGAGGAGGATACCCTGACTTGGTTGAGGTAGCATTGAGTTGAAAGATAGGCAAGGGCAAAAGGCAGGTAATTTGACTGAATGCGACGACGACGAGTCAATGTGGACAGATACCTAAATGACCTACATGTACATGACGGGGTCGTAATTGTTTCCTGGAGTCCCGGTGCGTCGCGGCATCTGCCCACATATACCGGCCGGCCTCACCTAAGGTACCCAAGATATTGGCTGTGAACATATGCGCACGCATGCGCAGGTGACTCTGGTGATGCTCGAGTCGACTCGGGCACTGTCTGGGAAGCACAAAGGACCTTGCCTTGACTAAGGAACCTTGGGCAGCCTGCGCTGTATCCAAGGTAGTTCCATTGGCACCCGGATACATAATGTGTCTATCACATGTACCGTACACGAAGTGCTGGGCGTGTCAGTGTGCCCCGGTCCCTTACAATGGCGCATCCAATGCATTTTGCAGTCCACCCCGGTCCCCCACACATGCCGCATTGCGCATACTCAATACTGTGTATGTGCTGCACGTATGTACTGCACTTACTGCACGCTCCGTTATCCCAGCTTTTCGTCGTGCCTCAGATTGCGAATTCCCTCTTGGTCTTGGGCGTTGTAGATTCGAGCGGTTTTTTTCTTCCTCTTCCTCTTCCTCTGGGGGGGTGATCTTCGGGTTAAGGGTTGGTTATTTCGGTTCAATGTGGCAAGTTGCAGTAGTATCCTGCGCGATGAAACCTGGGTGGTTGCGGCGGGTTTTACGCTCGAGTCGTGAAGGGTCCCTCTGGGACAGGCCTATCTTCGGACCTACAGTAGGCATAGTCCCTCCGGCTTAGGCACGCCCTATCACTAAAGAAGCGATCCGTTTGTGAACTTGTCCGAGAAGAGCTTTGCGACATCATGATGAAGATTTCTGGGCTTGGTGGCTTTCCGCTCTCAACGATGACATCCGATAGAATTCGAGGCGGCAGGCGTGAAGCAGGCTCGAGGACTCAGGGTCTTGCCTACTTGGGCGAGCAGCTAGATCTGCCTTGACTTCCATGCCAAGCAGGTAGGTACTTGGGTACCTACCTGCCTACCCAAGTCCCTTCGGTATGATGACATCCGCCCGACCTTTTCTTCCATGCCCACCCAATCTCAACCACTCATCAGCATCATCATCCACACACACAACCAAAAGCCACAACTACAACACCTCCTCAGACGCCTTCTGCAAAGACTTGCCGCACGCATAGGAGGGGTGGTATTCAATCATTGTAAGTCTAGCTCTATGCTTGTGTGTGTTGTCTCATGTATCTCATCACACCCTCGCCAATGTCTTTCCCGTCACAATTCTCGGCTCGACGTCATCTACGACTTCTTACTGTGTATGTATGCAGCATGCATATCCAACAACCCAACCTACGTGCACTATCCATGCCATCATCTCATGGTATTCTATCTGAATCCTCACTCGACCCAACACAGCCTAGCACTGTACGAAAAGCTGGCCGGCTGAATCAATTCCCTCTGCAACACGACACGACGCAACGCAACGCAACGCAACGCAACGCAGCCCATAGCGGAGCATGACAGCGCGACGGCAGGCACCTCGCAATGGACGATGAGGTGCATGCATCATCAAGTCATCAGGCCGGCGTTGAGCTAGTTAGTCAAGCAAGACATTGAGGGGTTGGCTTCGCCCCTAGTCTGTGCGAGGTAAGACGAGCAGACAGCGAACAAGGGACAAGGGCTGAGGGCAGGGGCATGGTGGGCATGAGCATGGGCATGGGCAAGGGCATGGGCCAACTCGTCAACTGCCTAGCGTCCAACATGTTCCAGGGAAACCCCGCAAAATGCGCCCGGTGGCCGAAAAATATCGCGCCGTCCAGCTCCGTGCCTCTCTCCACCGGCCGACAAGTCCTCGATGGCGTCACTGCAACGTGTGCTCCTCTCAACTCGTCGACCAAGCCAAGACGGTGCTGATTGCCCAGGTCCAAGTACGATTAGCTGATGGCTGCATGTCAACCAAGACCAACGACAGCGAGGGACCTCGAAGCGAACCTAGTCTGTAGCTTGTGAGTGGGGAGGGTCTTTGAATGCCCAGGTACGTATTGAGGCTATTTCACGCTCGACCGATGCAACCTAAGCCGTGAGCAAGGGTAGCTTCACAGCTACTCAGAAACAACAAGGGTAGCTCTGGGCCTATCTCAATGATCCAGTTGGCACACCACCCGTCTTGCCAGCTTCACCTTCCGATACCCTGTCCGTTTGACGCGGGGTTTGCGGGCTATTCAAATAATCTCCACCAGATAAGCCTTACAAACTCGATCTTGGGCAAACTTGTGCCCTTGGTCAACCTTGCCATCATCGCCAATTTCGATGGCTATCTTGCTGCGGCTGGCTCGAGCTGCATCCGTGGCCTCACATACCCAGGTAGCTAAGGAAAGCCCTGGTGGCGCCTGCAGGTGAGGACAAGCTAACCAAAGAAATTGCGTTAGATGTGATCCTACGGGAGATGAATGCTAACCTCTGGAGTTATCACCATTGGGTCGCGTACACGCCTTTTGGTAAGGGAAATACGGCACACGATCATGAACTTCGTGGGTGAAAAAAAAAACGAATGTTACAACGAGTCAAGTACCTCTGCCTCCAGAGGAACGAGAGTTCCATACAACAATGTTGACCTGTGCCATGACGAAGATGGAACCTCAGCTTGAAGGCCGTTCGCTGCAAGATGCCATCTGCAACAGCAGCTCTGAGCGTCAGTTTTGGGTACCTGGAGTCCAGGACCAAGGATGTCTCACCGGCACGGCACCTAGATCTCCGAGACAAGTCTTAAAAATGAGCTGTCACTAGCTTATGCATGGTCATCTAACTTCAGGTTGCGACGGATATACAAACTTAGCTACTGTATATTCCCCTGTGCTCTCGCTATTGACAATACGCCTTGGCAATCAGACAAAGGAGGGGGAATAATGTGGAGAGAGTATCTAACGATCGCCATTATGGTCAGACAGATGAAGATCATGGCTGAGCCTCAGTGGTGATATTGTTGAATTGGCGCTATTGCGAGCTATTCCGACCACCAACTGTCGCTACGGTAGTTTGCCCCATGTTTTATTCCTCGTTGGGACCCTTGCAGCTTTCATCATGCAGGTCCTGGATGCAAATCCTCCAGCTCCATACCCAGGCAAGCCAGTATGTACGCTGGAGCCGAGGTCGAAGATACTGCATCAAACCGAGCAAGTAACCCCGCGTTCACTCCGTTTCAACTGTTGTCGAACGCCATCGAACCATTCTCGGCCGGGATCCCTTTCGCCCCAACAAAGACTGCCAACCAAAGGCCGTTGGTTTCGAAGGGCCCTCCATTCTGGCGCACATCTATTTCTCGAACTGACCACAACTCCCTATAGCACGGGACGCATCGTTCATATTATGACTTTCGTCTCCATCATCTCATGCTACCTGCCCCACGGTCCCAGACAATGGTGACCACGGCAAAGCACATGAAAACGAAGTCACTGGGTTCCAACGCAATGTTGCTGATGCTATCAGCGCCGTTAGGCCAATTGCCATACATGTGGCAAATGACTGTCGAGGGCGTGCATCTCCGTTTCTGTCCAGCTCGCCGTTTAACGGGCGGCTCTGCATCAAGAACCCCTGCTGGTCCGTAAAGTCCCTCTTCGAGCCCCTCCGACGAGATATCCGTACTCCGTACGGAGTACAGTACATGCTTTGTACACGCATGCGATGGTATGGGGCACTACGGGGTACATGCTCAAGGCGCAGTTGACTAACTACTTGCTCCGTACATAGTAGCTACCTAGCTCAGCTGGACATGTAACGCCCGAAGCGAGGGATGGCCGGGCTTGTTGACTACGCTGCAGGATCGTTTGGATTCGCAGGACTTAGCTACGCAAGTTGGCAAGCAGGTTTCCCAGCAAAAGAAGCCATAACTTGTCTGCGGCATGGCATCACATCAGGGATACAGATCATTTCCAGGACGGAGACGCAGCACTAGTGGACCAAGCACTTCATGCTCTTGAAAAGCCGATTGAAACGGCCGGGCTCGGCTCGCGTCGCGGGAACGCATTGACAAAACATTCGCCTCCCAGGGTCCCTGTCCAGGTCCCGGTCAAGGACGAATAACGGCGATGGCATCAGCTACGACGTATCCGTATGTACATCTTTACTATCTTTGCCGGATAAGTGGTAGATGGGCGGGACGCAGATGAATCCTCAAGCACGCCACGGAACGAATCGAGGGACTCCCTCGTAGAAATACAGATCAGCAAATGCATCATCTCAGTCCTTCTTGGACTCAGAACTAAGGGTAATAGCCTCAAGTTCGAAAGGTCAAGCTGTCGACAGTTTTCGCGCACACGTGCTTTCGTTGGAGGAGACAAAGGTGGCCCGGTCCTAACAGTTTACGGAGCATGAATACGGATACATGCTCCACGGCCCGTGTTGCTGGTCGGCCGTCGACCGGTCGGGATGCGGCGATGGACGCGGAGAATGAGCACGTACCGTACGACGCAGCATTTGTGATCTGGCAAAGGTCAATTGGCTGGTCTTTGGCATTGAGAAGTGATCTTCGGCCGGTTTACCCTCGGCACCAAAGGTCCATTTCTAACCAGGTCTTGGCTCAACGGGGAAACATGAACTGTCTTTGGACAGACGAGGTCATACTCTGTGGTGATACTTTTTATGTACTCGGTACATGAGAGAGATTGCTATCACCACCACGGCAGTCGGACTAAAACCGCATAGATGTTTTTATACAGAATTTTCACAGCTCGACGGAAACGACCTGTCGCGATGATCAATGCATTGCTGCGCTGGTGTGCGGCACCCATTGACACTACTAGGACAGGAGGGGAACAGCGGAACAGAGGACCACAGAATCGATTGCGCTGCAACCATCTCCATCTGTTTAGCTGCATGTCGCTACCGTATCGGCCAGACACGACGCTCACCTTGTCGCCATCCGATGGTTCGAAAACCCTCAATTCCAAATGCCACGCCCACGAGGTACCTACTCGGTACGGTATCCAGCGGCTACAGCAGGGACAGGAGACATGGACCTCTGTGGCCACGAAACGAGACAAATGGTTGAATGAAACTTTGGCCACCCAGCAAGCACCCTTGACTTGATATCAGATCCAGTACCTTAGTTAGCTTGTTTGCGAGATTCTCGACACCAGCAGGGTTTTTGAAAATCCCCGAAGTCGAAGTCCAGAGGTAACAACTGAAGCTGGCAAGCTGACTGGCTGCTAGCCCAACTCCCAAGTATCGAGGTGCATCTACCGGCACGTCTGTCACACACACACACTCACACACACACGCCCACCAGTCCAAAATTCAGCTCCTGAAGGTCCCGAGCAGCGAAAGGATTGCAAGCAGGCCCGTTGGGTCTTCAGGTCCGTAGTGACCCGTAGCGTGGTGGTTCTTGCATCCCAAGAACCAACAGAAATATGGGAACAGAACAGCACTGTGTGGTACTGGTCTGGATTCGTACATACAGGTCCGTCGGGGCCGAAATATTACGGCCGCCACTCACACTCACTGCAAAATGCCTGCCCCTCGCTTTTCGTCGCAGGCCAGAGGCAGAGGCGTTTGACGTCTTTTCTGCTGAGCCAGCGCAAATCATGTGTGTCCCGCATAAGTCTCACGACTACGAATAACTAAGACAATCTGGCTTTGAATTGGAGCCGCAGTAGCCGCCGGGCCGGACCACAGTCCGAGCATGCCGTTTTCTCGAGCACCAGAGACTCTTGGGCCAATGGCATCGCGTGGTTTCCGCCAGCAAGCCAAGGTTATTGGACGCTTGGTTGGTTGCATGTGGTAGTGAGGGAGGACCCTTGGTTCGTTTCTGTCTGTCTCTCGCCCGCTCGCTCTTTTTGGGGTGACTTTTTTCTTTTCTTTTTTTTTTTTCCTTTTTAATTCCAACTATCTGCTACCAGGACCTTTCAGCCAGCCAAGCAACCAACCACGTCTTAGAGATTATCCCAGTCCAGCTGCTCAACTAGCAGGCGCGTGCCCCTCTTCCGCATTCGACCGGGCCGGGACTCCAAAGGCAGAGGAACTGGTGAGCCAGGATGAGCCAGGGTGTATGAACGCTTGGCCTGGGCTGGCTAGGGTTGGGAAGCTCCTTGGCGATGGCAATAAGCCTTGACATGGACGCATGTGGGACGAGGGAGTCAATCTATTAAAGGAAAGAAAGCCATACTGCATAAGTTAGTCTGTCGAGATTGTGAGAAAGCAATCAGAAAACAGAGGGGGACATGCGAGGACAGAAGAGGAAACAAGACCAAGCCACCACGAAGGAGAGCACTCAGTAGCATCTCCTGCTAGGCAAAGGCAGGCCAAGCGCTCACTCCTCACCATCGAGAGCGGGTCTCTGTGTGCATCCATGATGTGCAGCAGCGCCGGCTCTTTTTTGGTGTCCTTGACTGTTTGTTGTTGTTTTCGTCGCTTTCCTGTTCCTTTTCCCCACCATCCCAGATGGATCAAGGGTGCAGAATACGGGCGCCCACAAGATAGATGGCACTTGGCACAGACACAGACACTGGAGGAGACGAAGAGGAGGAGGGGGGGGCAAAGAGGGGTGGGTGTTCGTCTTCAGCAAGCCGAAACAAGACGAGCTTGTGGGGGTGAAACGTTGGGAAATGGCCCGAAGAGAGGTGAGATCGTTTGCTGCTTAGTATGATGCTGATGGTGATGAAGGAGGACCCAAGGTTTTCTCTTGGTTGGTGTCCCCTAGATGTGGGAGGCATGCCGCAATACGAACTGAGGCTTCCACACCCACCGTTGATGCCGCGCAGCCTTTGTCGATTTCGGTGCGTTTTTCCATACTAAGTAACCACATAAGCAATATTGTGGTCTCGAGACGATAGAGTATGTCTCACCCGGGACATGCTAACTTGCAGGCACTTTCAATCAGAGTGCACTCATGTCAAGTTTGACTACGCAGATCTTTCACGGCTTGAAGGCATTTCATAAGACATCATCATTAAATGATAAGATGAGTAACACAATCTCATATCGATACTCGTAATTCCATGAATGGCTGTGAAGAAAGCATGCCACCGATCCATATTAAACTTGCGAATTCCAACTTTCATGGGGGAATCTCAATCTGATCCAAGCATCGCATAACACACCAGCTACGTTGGTCCGTCCAGAAGAAAAGTTATACCAGCACCCCTCACACTCTCCCTCCCAGGTAGGTGATATTCTGTCGAATTGGTTCCGTGAGTTCGACCCGGCCCGTGTAAATATAAGCCACCGTGTCTTGCCAAGAGCGTGGGTGAGGAATGGGAAGCTCAAGGGTATCGCCAGGCTGGACGATTTCGGAAAGAATGATGGCGGCGAGGACGGGTAGATACTTCCGAGCGTATTCGAGATCTAGCCAGTGTCAGGTTCTGGGAAAATGAAGCATTGCAACAGTGAAATGTGGTTTGGAGGCAGGGAGATCACACAATTTGCACGTCATGTATAGGGTAGCTTACGGATTGGAACAGCAGCATATCTGTGGCGAGTGGCTTTGTTTTCGAGTCTAGGGGAGCGAGACTGGTCGAAGCGAGGGAGCTCGATGCTTGAGTGGCGTCTCTCCCTGGGCATCGCGGGCGAAAGGGGTGATCTCGGTCTCGTACCAGTCACTGGCGTTGGGACTTGGAGCGTTGCCATTGAGGCTCGATGATCACAGGCGGCACCAGGCGTTTCGACGGTATCGGGAATCGTGGCGCGTAGTTCGTTCAAGTCAAAAGTTCTCGTCAGCACCAGTGGCTTCCGGTTGTGAGAGTGAATGACGACCCGTGTGGTGAGGCGATCGTCTACAGGGTACGGGTAAGGTGTGTCGCTATCCCCGTTGTGAGGAGCAATCATGGAGAGTCGCTTGAGCTCGACGGGAACGACCAAAAGATCCGGCTCCCGAGGTTGATAGTGTCCGATGAAACCCCTTCGTCGGTAGTATTCTCGTTGTCGTTGAAGGTGCAAGTTCCTGGCCCGGTTTGCACCACCGGGGGCAGAACCTCTGCGCGACATTGCATGGGAGAGAGGAGCAATCTTGTCTGGCTCAGAATCCGGCATCAACATGTTTCTCGTCTCCTCGGCAATCGTAGGCCTATGGTATACAGGAAACGGCAAAAGGGGAGCCGAGAGAGGAGGGCGTTGGGCGGATAGGCCCAGAGGAGTGGTTGGAACACGTTCGGGAATGGGCCTCAGGTGGATGATTCGTGGATCTCCTTCAGGACTGGAAGAGCTTCGACGGCTGCGAGGCTCCAGGCGTTCCACTGCGGCCTTGTCATGCTCTCTCATTCTGTTATCCGAGTCTGGGTGCACGGGAGGCGGACGACTCAGGGGAGAATGGGGCGTGGCCAACCACGCAGGGCTCTTGAATGCCATCCGGGCATGTACGGCCTGAGAGCTGTGCCCCGGCCCCGTGGTTCGGATTGGTTGAATTGGTGGCCGAGGCCTGGTTTCTCTTGAAGCTGTCGCCATGGTGGCAGTTGATGGACGTTGCGCAATATCTCCAAGACCTGACTCTGCTGAGCTGAGGCAACTGAGAAGCTGAAAAGTAGGATAGATTTGAACAAGCAAACGGGAACAAGATATCAAGAACTGAAAGCTACAGGAAGAAAGGAGAAGGAGGACCACGGTCAAAATAACGGGAGCACCTCCGGGGGTTTTGGTCGTCCCCTTGTCATTTTATTTCGCTGGAATGAGATGGCGCTGAGGTCAAAGAATCGACGGGGAAAAAACCTGTAAGCGACTGCGTCCACGCCATCATCCGGTTCCAGGCCAAGCCCCTTCAGCAGAGAACAAAGGATTCAGGGTGAGGGTTAATTTGCCGGCATGCATGTTTGCCACATCTGAGAACAAAGGAACTGGTTTCTTAGCCGCGGGGGGGTCAGCCACTTGGTTGGGTCTTGAAGAAAATAGGAGGCCTGAGGGAGATTTGTCATGCAACCCCATGATAGGAGGTGATGATGATTTCGTCGAAACTGACTTCTATTGGCTTTGACAAGCTCTCCTCTTTCTTTTGTCACAGGGTGAAGGTTGCGGGACGAAGTCTGAGGTGTACTTGGAAGTGACTTCTAAGTTGGGTGATCGGTACGTACCTTTCTACTTGTAAGTGAAGTACGGGGTCTCACGTGATAGCGCGAGACCCTTGCACCTCGATGTAGCCGTGCGCGAAGAATGAGCTCCTATTGGACACTGTGTCCTACCACCATGAGCCAGCTACTATTCGTCGTGCCCTCGTTGCCAGCAAGGCTGAACTCAGTCGTCTCTAACAAGGGTCGTCATTTCTCCATGTCCACTGCCCTCTTCGAAAGCGCCTGACCTGTGGGACGAATGATGCTGTCTTTACCCTCGACCGCCTTGTGAAATTCGCATACCAGAATCGCCATGTCAGACGCGGCAAGTTACAAAAAGCTGAAAGAGGACTTCGTGTCCAACCTCTCCGGTGGCTCCGTTGCTGAGATCAACTATGTCACGTCAGTAGCAGCGGTGAGTAACCCCTCGTTTCCCCTTACAGCATGGTGACTTGATGCTGATGCCGTCCGTCCTAGGTCTCCTGCATTCTCTGGTCTGTCCTCCAGTCCCGCCAATCGTTCTTCCAACCCTACACGATCCTCAGCTTCGCCGTCGATTTCTTCCTCAACATCGGCACCCTCGTCCTGTCTACAACCCTCTACGCAAACTCTCCCATCCTGCTCAATCTATTTTTGATCCTCCCAGCCGTGTTGATATTCACACTTCACCCGAACTCGATCGGACAGAAGAAGAAACCCAGACTCCCGCCAAAAGATGGGACAAAGACCAGCTCCGGACAGCTCGACGTCCTCTCTACTAAGCCCTTTCTCACCACCTACCGCGGTTCCATGATGATAATTACCTGCGTTGCCATCCTCGCCGTCGACTTTCGTTTGTTTCCTAGAAGGTTCGCCAAGGCGGAGACCTGGGGCACCTCTCTGATGGACTTGGGTGTTGGGTCCTTTGTCTTCTCCGGAGGCGTGGTGGCAGCTCGTCCCGTGTTGAAAGAGAGGAGTGTCGGTCGCACCACAGGTCGTGCCACGCCATTCCTCTATCGAATTTTATATTCGATGCGCCACTCGATACCTCTCTTGGTCCTTGGAGTCATCCGTCTTCTGAGCGTGAAAGGCCTGGATTATGCCGAGCATGTGACCGAGTATGGTGTTCATTGGAATTTCTTCTTTACCTTGGGATTCCTACCCCCCTTCGTGGCCTTCTTTCAGACAGCACTTCGAGTGGTGCCCTCCTTTGCGGCCCTGTCGTTAATGGTGGGCGTTACCTACCAGGTTCTTCTCGAGACTACCTCACTGAAGGCCTTTATTCTCACGGCCCCGAGGGTTGATCTCATTTCTATGAACCGCGAGGGCCTGTGTAGCTTCTTCGGCTATCTCGCCATTTTCCTTGCAGGCCAGGACACGGGCATGTATATCATTCCCCGTAACATCCCGCCTAGAAGTACTGCCAGCCCTGGTGCTCAGCGAAATACGCTCCTGATGACCATGGCTGTTTGGGGAGCGGTCTGGGCGGCGCTGTATATGCTGTCCACCGATTATAGCTATGGGTTTGGACTCTCGGTTTCTCGCCGGTTGGCGAATCTGCCATATGTGCTATGGGTCGTTGCTTTCAACACCCTACAACTCTTCGCTTTTTGTCTGGTCGACACCATCTTCTTCCCAGCATTCTATAATGCTGCGGATGCCAAGACGGAGAAGGAGGCTTACGAGAAAGCAACCAGCCGCGTTCTGCGGGCTTTCAACCGAAACGGCCTGGCAGTGTTTCTGGTTGCCAATCTTTTGACAGGACTCGTAAATCTGACGTTCAGGACGTTGGATGCCACGCCAGTCACGACGATTGCGATTCTGATTGGGTACATGACGACTGTCGCAGGCGTTGCGTTGATTCTAGATACATACAACATCTCCATCAAACTGTAAGGCATGAGGTTAGGATACCGCAAAAGTAGGACGTTTCACGTCTCTTTTTGGCCTACTGACGTGGGTAACACCTCAGCTAAACGCTCTGACACGCCGACACGCCGTTGAAAGCCTGCAGTCCTTTAGGGTGCATACAGAAAAGGGTGCATACCGAAACTGGTGCAAAGCGGGTCTGGATGGACGGATGTCTTTTCGTCAAAATTCAACGCACACATTAGACCTGGCACCATGAAAAGGTTTCTTTGTTCGCAGTTCCGGATGCCGGGTCCTGGCAGACCAGCCAGTAGACGGCGGAGATGTGCGCCCGCTTGTGCCGGTATTGGAGGTGGCCGAGGGCATCCAGAAGTATCGACCAAGCGCCGATATGCACGTCAAATCGCATTGATAAGACGAGCGAGTCTGTGTATTGCCGCTCCCGTTGTCGTCGTTGGCGTGACGTCTATCCGAATGTGGAGAAGACGGCTGCGAGTGTGAGGATCAGGGTTGTACATCTTGGATATGAGTGGTTGATCCGATGCTATGCGATCCAACTGCAATAATTAGATATATATGATAGTACGTAGTGTATTTCCGTACATGGCACCTACCTGTGCAGTATGACATGTCACACTGAAGTCTGATTGGATACGACATATTGCTGGTCACCAACCGGCCAAGGTTCTTGATGCATTGTAGAGTTTTTGGACGCGACGCGTATCAACTGCATGAACATGAAGCATCACGCGAGGACCGTGCAGCAAACTGTCGGCTGATATTGGGCTGCCAAGCAAGCTGAGAGGGTGACGGTGTTGAAGTCTATACCGGTGAGGCGTGGGATATTGGCTCTGCGAATAGCACCGCCGCTCGTGTCGTAGCTTGGTCTGGCGAAGGTCGCTGGTATTGGTACTCTGTACTGAGGATTTGTTTCGGTGCCTTGCATCGCACCGTTTCGTTCGCATTGCAGTATTGCAGTGTAATAAGGGTGGCCCTTGAATGCGATAGACAGACTGTGTCGTTCACTGACTGGAACCGAATCTATCTTTGTGTGTAATGCCGCTTGGGTGCACTCGCAATTGCCTTCTTGAGCCACACCCAGTGAATAGTCAGTCCCATGCATCCGCATATACCCATCACAATATTTGCGTTATTACTCCGTACTCCGAGCTGAGTTCACCCGAGTGAGCAGTAGCAACACAACCTGCGGAGCACAGTATCCGGTATCCGGTACAGAGTACACGAGTCCATGGTTCTGATGCGGTCGGGAAAACCAGCAGCTCTCCAGCCGGGGACGGTGATGCCGGAAAATGACGTCTGAAACAGATGCCAAAGACCCTGCAAGGCTCAGATCAACGTCAGCAAGATCCCTGTCGTCGAAATGCAGCTCATCTCCGGGCGTTATGCTAGCCTGCGGTTCTGGGGGATGCCAAAATGTAGCCAAAAGAAGAACAACAAAAAAGAGCTGGCGAAAGAAGACTAGGCTGCATCTCACGCTCATGCATGACTCCAGCCCGCACTGCAGGCGGCAGGACAACTCACTCAAGGAAGGATGACGGATGATACGAGGTGGATGTGTTTGTTTTCCCCCTTACTGCCTTGTTTTATGTCTGGACCTTGAACGGCCGCGTTTCTTACCCCATGGTCCGAGTTCCCTCAACAATGGTCCGTGAGCTCGAAAGACGGACATGGAGATTAGAGTGTTTCAGAGGCCAATGCGAAATGTCTCGGGAGAGGTCAATGACAGATTGGACTGTCACCAAGTTGCGAGTAACCAAGTAAAACGTGTTCGGGCTGATTTTCTGAAGCATCGAAGCGCATAGGTGAGCACTGGGTATCGAAAACGTCCAAGATACGGAGTAGATGTCAACATGCAATATGCCTCCATGACCAGAACAAAGGTAAGCGACACGGGGAAGTTGTCCCGTGGGTGGAGGATGAGGGCAGCACAATATTCCCTGTCTTTCATAGCCTGCACGAACGTCGAAAAAAAGCAGTGGGACAAGTTACTCGCTTTCTCATATACGGTAGGCATCGGAGAACTTGCTTGGCGAGAGAACCGAGGATCTGGCATAGGGAGCGGGAGAGCTGAGAGCGTACCAAGCGCCAAGTAACCGTATAGGTACGGGGTAACTAACTAGATGTTGGGGATCATCATGACAGCGCACTGATGCCGACGGTCGGGAAGAATTCCTCTCACAAATGACACCCACCGACGGGCACAACCTTGGGGACGGCAGGACGGCAGGACGGGGGAGATGGGGTCATGGGTGGCAATAATTCGCACAAACACCATTGTACAACCGAGAGGAACCCCTTGTATCCCGTACTTTGCATCCGTACCTGCTTGGTTGCCTTGGCTGTGATGACCTGGCATCCGCGGGTTGGGCTGGAGCTGAGAGCTGCGGGGGTACTGCGTAGACAGTAATGAGGTGTCAAGGTCGCCTCATCGAGCAAAAGCAAGGGCATCCTATGATTAATGCCAGCCATCTGTTGAATTTTACCCAATGACTTGTTCTTTTCCCGCTTGACAGAACCAAAATATGTGGTGTGCGTTGGTCAACAAACTCTCATCGATAGGCGTCGAGTATGAAGGCAACGAGAGTTCACCCAATAACCGCCAAGATTGCTGATAGCAATGGTTTGCATCAAGACTGCGAAAGGACACCCCTGAGCCTGGTAGAACTTGAGCTGATGAGAAGGACAAGTGAGCTGGCGGTTGAGCCAAGATGTAACCAGCACGAAATCGCAACACAATCTAACGAGCCGCTGAATGAGGGAAAGAGGTCCAAAGGATTGGAGGAAAAAGAAAAGAAGCTGTAGGATATTGCCGCAACTAGTTAGGATGCTGCGAGGAAATCTCATCGTCCCCAGCCCGTGTCTTCCCGTGGTCATGTTGACTTTGATGTATGAAGAGTCCCTGTCAATCACTGGGGACATTGCGCTCTTCTTCCCTCTCTCCCGGAAAAACGAAGTAAGTGGTTCCATCGTGGACCATAAGTCGTTGGGCTATAACAGGACCCAAGGATAATAAGTCACCCACATCATGCCAGATATACTACGCACCTAAGCCCTCATCTCCCGCGGCACGGTGCGTACAGTACTCCGTATGACATGGTTCGTACATGGAGACCATCAAAAGTCTTCCTGACTTGCGCCTTGGCTCATCACGAATCTACCTTCGACTCAACCTTCTCGAAAGAAGTGGGAACCTTGGCTGGGCTGATAGCCTGATCCTAACCAGGCTCGCGCTGAGAATGGGCACTAAAACGATGGGCACACAGACGTCGCTTGTTGCGGTTGGATTGGGTCGGGTTGGGGGCCATTGCAGTACGATGTACGAATACAAAGCCTGACGATTTCGACCTGGTGTAAGTAGTAGACACCTGCTGCGTACTCTGTTTTCTCTTTCTGTGCGGATACCTAGATCTTGTCGGAGCGAGCTGAAAGGGGGGAGCCAGACGCGATGGTGTAGATGGAGCCGCGCAAATGGCGCAACGACGATACTTTGCCAGAGCAATCTGTTGATGCCCTTCAATGGTGTCCTTCGGAGGCTGGTCCTCCTATGGAAGGGCTTAGATACGAGCATAACTGCGCAGAATAAAGCCGTGATCGTCCATACGCGTCCGCTATGCTCATAATCCATGCCCACCAATAGTCATGTCGGGTTCACATCCGATTGTGTTTTAGTAGCTCTGGCCCCTGCGGACCTAAGGTGTTGTCGCGTTGCACTTGTGCTATGCTCACGGTGACATTTGTGCCGACCTGCGCCTTCATTTATCCTTGCGTTATGCCATGTTGCACAGAACATCATCGTAATAAGAGCAAGGGCCTCAGCTGCGGTGTGACCGAAAAAAGAGATATCGTGATGGGCTCTGTCAATCACTCTGGAGCCAAGCTGAGACCACCTCCAAGAGTGGACATGTTGGAGATTACTGGTCAATGCCAGGTCATCACAGACCGAGTCGGTTGATGGAAGAAGTTGATGGAAAGGGGATGCTCTCCCTTTGCGGATGGGACCGAGCCCTGATTGGAGTAGGTAGGCACTGCGTAGATGAATGGATGGGGGACGAAGCAAGGGAAACAACAGCGCCAGTTGGAGCCGATCCTGATCCTGGTGGTAGTGGCCGTGGCTTTGGTCCCTTGTCCTCATTGCTCCGTTTCTTCCTCCCTCTGCCTCTGCCTCGCAGCTTGTTGTCTTGATCCCATGGAAGGGTGGAACAAGTGGACAACGGCCCTCTCCATTAAGCGATTTGTTTTAGGTGAGATAGTCTCGATGCCAATTACATCCCCAAGACCTAAAGTCAGGCTAGACATTGGCCGTTGGCTGCCATCTTCGGAACCTTACCAAGAAAGGCTCAAGGCTATCTTGGATTGGAGGGAGGGAACAACGACACGCAGGTCGACCTGAGCGCGCCTGATGCTGCGGAGAAGTGACAGAACGGGGCGCATTGTGTCATTTGGACGGCGATAATATGATACGGGATAGTTCCCATGACTTGATGAAGGCATTGTAAATTATGTGCATTGGCTTAATTTCACAAAGAGCAGTCTTCCGAGGTGACCAAGACATGGCGTGCGACCGGGAAGGAGGGAAAGGGAGGAAAAAAGAAAGGAAGAGGGAGGAAAAGTAAAACAAGTGAATTCAATAGCGTCAATGTCTCGGAGCTAGAGACCCATTGGAAAACGACACGATAACTCAGAAGACTTCGGCGAGTCTTTTTGTTGTTGGTTTGAATTACACGGATGCAAGGAAAGGACATGTCTGAGACAAGGCCGTACTGAGACCCGAGTTTGTACGGACCTGAGTCTCTGGAGTAAGGCAGGTACGGAGTAGTCTGGATGCACCATAACCCACATTAGAGTGTCACGAGCCATCCCCAACGGGATGCACATCTTCATCTTTTGGTTGTTTCTGCTTGATGCCTGCTGTGATGATGCCTCATTAGGAAGGCAAGACGGGATTGAGTGTGTGGGAAAGTACGAGGCGCTTGAATATTTCCAAATTGTGAACCGTCTCGACATTTAGGTACTGCAGGCATTTGATAGGTACCTGCCTCCCTTGCATGCGGATTTAAGTTAAGTTTCACATGCTGCTTCCTAGAGGTTTGTAAACCTTGGAGATTATAGGTACCTACCTAGACGCACATACGCAGTATCTACCTGTAGCTACCCGCGAATAGCATCGCCAATGCAAGACAAACGCCCTGCCTTGTTCATGGATAGTATACAGGTTGCATTTGCCCGATACCTTTGCCCACTGCCAGTGGCACATTGAGGCGTAAAACATCTGGATTACCTGCCCATCACTGCTGTGGTTGCTCCATCTTTGACCAACCCCCGGCACGGTACCTGCAGGAACGGCGGCTTCGAGGTACCGCCGCCCCTGAGTCTAGCGCCTGCAGTCGGCATACGGACGCGCCCACGCGCCGGCTGAGGTACTTGGGCGAGTCCTCTTCGCATGTAACTCCAGAACGGGTAGGTACTTGGCTACTTTAACTGTATTTCGTACGAATCGCAGCCGTATTGTGCTGAGGTGAGGTGAGATTGACAAGGGCAGCCCGAATGGCCAGGAAGACAACCGTCCCCTCGTTTGCAGCAGGTGGTCGACAGACGGCAACTCATCTTCCTTGCCAGGCACCTGGGCAGTGGCTGGAGGAAGAGTCAGGTACTTGTTGCGGGCTAGGCGCGCAGGTATCTCAATCGTCCTCTTGCCCCTAGTCCACAGCAAACAAAACCTGGCAAAGTACCTTGACCTTGGGTAGGCCCCTGGTCACAATCCCTTGGCGGCTGTCCCTTGTAGGCCATCAATTTGCTGCTCCACAGCTGCAGCCCAAGTCTCATCTCGTTCAATTTCGCCTGGCGCCCGAGTCTCTTCCCTTCCACCCTCGGACGCCCCCATCTCAGCTAAAGGTCCCGTCCTGGTCCCTCTCACCCCATCTGGCTCGCCAGAGCCTTTTTGTCCGGACCTGAATCGTCCTCGACCTTACCCTTTTACTTCATTCAGCCTTGCCCGCCTCTTTTCTACCTTTTCTCCTCCTCCTCTTCCCTCTTCTCTCTCCTGTCCCAGGTTGAGTCCGCAAATAGTGCGCGTTGTGGCTGTTGGTAAACGGCGTACCCGGCAGCGTAGCAACCTGACAACCGAAAACAACAACACCACTACTGCCCCGGCTGGCCGCCCCAATCCGCTTCCTCTCTCCTGTCCCCCTACAGCAGTAGTCCGCAACTGCGCCTGCGCGTCCCGCTCCCCGTCCACTCAACGCTCACCGCACGTCCTGGGGACCGAGAAGAGACCAAAATCGACAAATCGCACGTCGCCGACCGATTCCACGCACCATGAGATAGTCGAGCTTGGTTCATTGGTACTTTTCAAGGTTGTCGTCCCGTCTCCGCTACCCGCTCGTCTCGATTCGCCAGCCGCGTTTCTGCCCCGGTGCCGCGACCCCCAAATTCTGTTGTCTGAAACGGCCAGATATTTCGTCCTGCATATTCGCGTCGCCGTCTGTTTTTTTCCCCCTGCGCCATTGTCGATATTTCGGTTGACGGCTTCATCTTCGCCCGTTAATTCATCTCCCCAAAAATTCTGCCCGGATTTTAAACGCGTGAAGGCGTGAAAGATGTCGGCTGCCTTACAAACGGCCTCGCATCAGCACACCGCTTTGGCGTCGTCTCCTATGGGGTCGCCCTCGAGTCACCAGTACCGTCCTTCGTCCTCTCGCGAGACGTACAATGCGCATCAGAGCTCGACTGCATCCCCATCTTCGAGACGACCTCCCTCCCGTAAGACGAGCGAAAATACATCCTCATCAGCCTATCATCCAGCTCCCGTTTCTGGGAACCAGGCATCCGCTGATCAACACATACCATCGTCTGAGCGGGTGAACAACATGCCCCCTGTGGCCCCCCCAAGATCCTCTTCCAATCACCAAAGTACGAGCGCTCGCAGGGCCACCTATTCCAATGAGAAGGCAACCAACTCCCCCAGGCGCGGTCAGGGAGAACCTCCCAGATCAGGCTCGCGAGGTAACCCGGTTACAAACGTAGAGAATGGGCATCAAAACAGGAAACCCGTCAGCTCTCACATCGCGCAGGATTCTCCGCGGTCGGCGAGCAGAGATGGCAGGTCCAACACAACCACTATGCCTATCCGATCTGCCCATGGCACGTCCTCCAAGTCAACCCAAGAAGCTACCGATAACCTCTCCAGAGCTATTGCTGCCGCTGAGGAGGCCAACGGACGGAATCATGTGATGGCTCAAGACGACGCTGCGCCGCCGCCTGTGGTTTCCGCGGGCGACGATCGACGAGGTGTTCGAAGTCGCCATGACCAGTCCAGTCGAAGCCACAAGGGAACCACAAAATTCGGTGATTTTATTCTGGGAAATACCATTGGAGAGGGTGAATTCGGAAAGGTTAAGTTGGGCTGGAAGCAAGACAGCAGCGTCCAGGTACGTGAATCCATTATCTGATTCCGCCTTGTCCGGTGGGAGAGCAGTGTTAACGTTGATGTGCAGGTTGCTATCAAGCTTATTAAGAGGGACAGCGTTGGCAGCAACCCATCCCGTTTCGCCAAAATCTATCGTGAAGTCGCCATCCTGCGCGGCGTTCAACATCCCAACATTGTCCGCCTCATCGATAAAGTCGAAACTGATAGGCACATTGGGATCATTCTAGAGTATGCATCTGGGGGAGAACTTTTCGACTACATTCTCAACCATCGATATCTCAAGGATCACTCTGCCCGTCGCTTGTTTGCCCAGCTTGTATCCGGCGTCGGCTATCTTCACAAGAAGGGAATTGTTCACCGTGATCTGAAGCTCGAAAACTTGCTTTTGGATCGCAATCGCAACATCATCATTACCGATTTTGGCTTTGCCAACACGTTCGACTCCAACGAAGAGCTGTCCGAGGAAGAAGAGCTCAATCTTACCGACCGGGAGTTCGTGAAACGAATGGGTCTTGATAGAGTCAAGCCAAACGGCTCTCGGAAAGGTGACCTGATGCAGACGAGTTGCGGCAGCCCCTGTTATGCGGCACCTGAACTCGTTGTTAGCGATTCCCTCTATACCGGACGAAAGGTGGATGTTTGGAGCTGCGGTGTGATTCTGGTAAGTCGCATGTGCAAATCGCATTTTGGCTCGCGTTGATACTGACACCCATCTAGTACGCCATGCTCGCTGGCTACCTACCTTTCGATGATGACCCGGCCAATCCAGAGGGCGACAACATTAACCTGCTCTACAAGTACATCGTAACCACCCCCCTCACTTTTCCCGAATATGTAACACCGCATGCTCGAGATCTTCTGCGACGTATACTCGTACCGAACCCTCGCAAGCGAGCAGACCTGTTCGAAGTGGCTCGCCACAGCTGGCTGAGTGAGTACGCGCAATTGGTTGAGTTTATTACCAGCTCGACGACTTTGCCATCTGAGGTTCAGGACTCTAGTGCTGCACCCACAGAACAAGCCGAAGCTCCGATGGTTGCCAGAAGCGCGTCAGTTCGGGAAGCATCCAAACAGAAGCAGTCGCATTCCCCAACTGTCGGTGGACTGGCCAAGACTCACGGCAACATCGACCCCGAATCCGAATCTAGCCGCCGCACTCCCAAGGATGCCAAACGCCGAACTGTCCAGGTCGAATATGTGGCTCCCACCACACAGACGCAGCGTGGTGCCGAGGGCACAAGTTCAAAGGGACATGCTCGATCCAACTCCCAGGCCCCTGCCGGTGGCCACAATCCCCCAGTGTCAATCGATAAACCGCTTCCCCGAGAGCCACCAATTGTCAAAGACAGCACCCCCAAGTCCACGACAACCAAAAGACCTCCGAGCACACACAAGAGCACTCCCCCGTCAAGACCAGGCCGAGATACACGGACTGCCTCTGATAACGCATATGTCCCCAGCGTCAGCACTTCCGCCCGACCACAAACGGGTGGTTCCATGCAGTCGTCTGCGTCTATGGCTCTGCAATCACGTCCTAATTATGGCCAACCCGTGCCACCCGCGGTCGCTGATACCAATGCCCAGGGTCGAATCCAACAGCCTATGAGTGTAGAAGATGACGAGAACATGGGCAAGGCATTTGGCAGTGTTCCTCCCAAGGTTGCCAAGATGACTTTCCAGGGCGAACCAAAACGTGAAGGGAGAGGACATAAACGTTCCAACACTCTGGGAGACCTCGGCACTAAGATCATGGGACGTAGTGGATCCATCTTTGGTGGGCGTGGCAAGAAGAAGTCGGAACAAGTTGATAAGTCAAGGAAGTACCCTCCAGTCAGCATGTCAAACACGATGCTTCCTGGTGGCGAGGAAGCTGGGCCACGGCCTTCTATTGATTCCCGAGTGTCTCGCCGATCGTTCTCACTGGGACTAGGAAAGAAGCGCAGCGGCAGCATCCCTCGCTCCCAAGGCTCTGGAGAGAGCAAGGGTCGCCGTTTCTCCCTCGCGAGGGCCATGGGCCTAAGCCGAGATCATGGCAGTGCACCGGCCTCAGAGGTAGACTCCCAGGCTGACCTCCCGATTCAAACACCCCAGATGTCTGCAGGATACAGCGCCCATGAGGAACCTCGTCACAGTGAACCTTACTTCGATGCTGTTTCCGACCAGAATCAACATGATAGGGCCGTTTCAAGTCCTGTTTCTCATCAGCGATATGGGTCTACCCAGATGGATGGCCGTCGCCCAACCGCCATCCCATCATATATGCAGGGTGTGCATCTGAACACAGGATCTGATTCCTCCGTCGACATGAGACGTCCTCCAACTGAACCCCAGCCCAGGATGTATCAGGCCGACTTCTCAGGCTCCGAAGGCTACGACGGTGGGCGTCTTGGATCCAGCAGAGGTACCGCCAGCCGCGGTGGTAGTGGACTGCACAGGGACCATAAGCGCTTTACTGACGCGTACGACGAAGAGGGATACCGAGGCCACGAAGGAAGCAGCGGAGCCGCCAAAAGAGTCATGGACTTCTTTAGGAGACGAGGCAAGGCCCGCGGCGGTGAGGACAGGTGACGGGCGCGTTAGCGGACGGAAATGGAGTTGGTGGCGTTGGTACGCAGCTGAATTTCAACAACCCGGACTATTTTCTGCACCGACCTTTTGTTTTATCTATCTTCCCAATTTGGATGCCATAATATGTTTTTCTGTCTTTCAGCGTCATGTTAGACAACAAACAGCTAAGTTACATAATGAAGGAGACTAAAAGGCGCGTTGGGCGTAAAAGTCGGCCAGACTATCGCGGTTTGGCATGTACGTCATGGCGCAAAGGGAACAAGATTGGAATTTTTGGTGATGGCCCCGGAATGGCATTGACACTCTCCTACATACATACCTAGTCGATACGCAAAGGTCTGCAATTTCATCATGATTCAGCGACGAGACAACGGAGCAGGGGGGTTGGATGACCTCAAGCCGGTTCAGTAGCATTGGGAGGGATGATTGTGGTTATTTCTTTGTCGTCTTTGTTTCTTTAATGACGCATGGTCAGGAAGCCGTGCAGGTTCCCAGCGAAGAAGCGATTTAAGTGATCAACGTGTGTATTTGGGGCAGACGGGTTCGAGCAGGTGTTTACAATTACGAAGAATTCATTCTACTAAGAGAGAGAGAGTTGCAATAGAAGAAGCATCACTAGAGAATGGGAGGCATATCAGGGTACGATGCTGAAGATGGCAGTTGAGGAGAAATTGTCTCGGCAAGCAGGTCATCGGTTTCAGTCTATGGCAGAGGAGGGAAGCCCAGACAGAGGGATTAGATATTGTATATTCTGTAATGGTATAGCTTGTACAGATGATGTGGAATTAACTGATTGATATCTCGGGATATAATGTCTAGTTATTTGACAAATACATGTATCTAGTCCAACGTTCCCAACATTCAAGCTGAACAAGCCAATTCAATTCAAGCCAACTCAAGCCAGGATTTAAATAAGCCAAGCCGTCAACTTCCACTCAGTACCTTGGTCGTGCATGTATGAGTTGGCAGCAGCATTGATATTATGTCGTCAGCCTCGAGAGCCAGCTTGACGAATATGGCAATTCACCATGAGGCAAGCTTCAAATAGATGCAGTAACGTGTGGAGGCGGCGTCGTCATTGGAGTCAGGTCTCTAGCACTCAGGTCCCGCTACGTCATGGGCCAGGGGAACGATGAAGGGAAACTTAATTGGTAGATTGATGTGTTCTACCAAGTATGCACTTTGTTTGCCCAGGTACGATGAAACGAGGCGTTGGAAAAGACCTTTACATTGTCGGTATCACAATTACGTTACCTCGTGCTCACACCGTCACGGAGAATCACTCGTAGGGGAATATGCTTGAATTATTAGAGCACGTGCCGGTGTAACTGGATATCATGAATTAACAGGAGGACGGGGTACTTAATTAATCGACTGGGCCCTTGGGCATTTATTCTCTGGCTACATGTAAATATTGTGAACTGTGCAAAGCGACTACATTGATCTCAGGTACGGAGTAATAACAGCGTAGCAGTTTGTCATCTAGTACCGGTTTCAATAACAAGAAGTGTTTCAGATGAGCCCTGTTTCATGCGTTTGCACTGTACATGTAGGTGCCTGGCTAATTGCATTCCCCCAATACGCCGGTCGGAGATGGCGTTGGGTCAAACGTTGCCCTTCGGTTCCTAATGTTTCTAACGGTGTTTCCAACGGTGCCAGAAGATCTGGACCATGATTTGCTGGAAGTGAATTGACCGAAACGTGATTGCTTACAGGGAAAGTACGGAGCAGCAGCTCGGAATTGTCTGCTCATCTCCGTCTCTGATCCGTCATTCGTATCGACGGAGAATTACCTGCCCTGTTTTAGTGCGGCGCAGAGCAATTGGATGTGTGGATGGCTGTGACGCCGATTGTAATCTGACATTCGGAGTTACGCGTATTGAGGAGAGAGGCTCAACTCTCGGTGCTCCGTACCGTTGCTCATCCGATATTCGACATGGAGGAGTCACGCGTCACAAGAACATGCTTGGAACGGCCTAGATGACGGTGGATGACTGGATGCACTATTCGTCCTTCGTGCCGTGGAGGACCCATTTCCGCTAAACTTGCAAAGAAGCATGTCGGGTTGACTAGGGAGGAGAGGGTCCGTGTGGTACGTGGACAGCCTCACTTTGATGTCAGTATCAAACATGGAGTCACAAGGAATGGGCGAAAGTCAGGTGGCAATGGACCATAATGACGGCAGACACTCACTATGAAGACTGAAAGTAGAAGCATCCCAAGAGCATCCATGCAACCATGTCAAGGACCATCATCCCGAACTGAAACGAAGCTCTTCCACGTCAACTTGGTCAGCTCGACTCAACAACTCAACGACATCATCGAACTAGGGGCGCAAGGGCGGAGGCCTGCACACTAAACCAACGCTTTGTGGGATTGGCTCAAGGGGCCTTGGGGCCATCCTGGGGCCGCTTCCCATTTCTTCCACGTTGGGACTGGGTGGACCCGGTTCAGCCACATTACGCCGCCTCTTGACCCACCTATGATGCCGGCCTAACCAACCTTGGATACCCGGATCGGACATTCCAGGTCGTTTGAGGCGGTGGCCAAGTGCCAAGTTACCACATCGACCGGTACCTACACGTATAAAATGCCCCACCCCTTCACTCATCCTCTCCTGCCTTGTCTTGTCTTTGATCTCACGCGCTTTCCCGCTCCCAACTGCACAAGTTTAAAGACCAAGTCCTTTGGCCTTTTCGTGGGATCTGCACCTTGCACTTTTGCATCTCTGAATCCAGGTCTGCTATTTACATAGTAACTGAACGTTCTATCACGCGCACACCGCACTACCAAACACTCATCACACGAGACAACTCGAGTCTTATCCAAAGCCTGTTCGATGAAGGAGGCCTCTTCTGAACCCCCCAATATAGATGGCAGTCGTTCTGGTGCAATACCCAAAGCGCCCGGATTCTTGCCTCCTGCATCCAATGCGGCCTTGAATGACTCAACCACGTCACCCAACAATCACCAAAATCACCAACACAATGGAGTCGCTGGCAACGACCTCGACAGCCTCGATGAGAAGGCTGCGGGCTCCAACGCCTTCAAGTTCTCGTCTTCCAGCCACCTCCCACCCTCTCCATCAGCGAAGGTTGAGGGGCAGGGGCCTCTCGTAGGGACACCTCCGGTCGAAGACGCGAATACTACCAATCCCCCCGAACCCAACAAGAAGCAAGCTTTCATCGACGAATTCCGTCGCAGCTTTTGGTTGGCCATCACTCACAGCTGGCTCAACGTCCTGCTCGTCTTCGTCCCCGTGGGTATTGCCGTTGCTCAGGTCCCCGGCATCCATGGCGGCGTTGTCTTTGCCATGAACTGCATTGCAGTCATGCCGCTCGCAGGCTTGCTGGCTTTCGCTACCGAGTCCGTTGCTAGCAACATGGGCGATGCCCTTGGTGCTCTACTCAACGTCACTTTCGGAAACGCTGTAGAGCTGATTATTTTGTAAGAGCTCAATCCTTCAGTGTCCATCGTCCACTCAGTCGCTGACCTCTCTTTAGCATGTATGTCCCTCGCAATTGCCGTTGGGCGAGAAAGAGCGAGAAGCCTAGAAAACAGGCATTATCAAATCAATCGAGTCTTGTTTCTGCTTTTTCCTTATTTGTATCGTCATGGCTAACCTGAGTCTTCCTTACTCACCACAGCATTGCTCTCGTAAAGGTACATCGAATCCCCTTCCAAACAGCTCAGCCCACCTATGCTAACGTGTAATTCAGAATGAGATCCGCATCGTGCAGGCTTCCTTGCTAGGTTCGATATTGGCGAACCTGCTACTTATCTTAGGCATGGGTTTTTTCCTAGGCGGTCTCCGCTATCGCGAGCAGGTTCGTTATACCAGGTTGTTATTATCTGCTCTTGCTAACTAGCCTCACCAGATTTACAACAGCACTGTCACCCAAATGAGCGCCTGTCTGCTCAGTTTGAGTGTCATCAGTCTGGTTTTACCTGTTAGTCACCCTGGCCATTTTCGATGCAAGATAATCTAACTCGTTGTAGACTGCTTTTCATGCATCTTTCAAGGATTCCGATACTGCTGATAGCGAATCCCTCAAGATTAGTCGCGGAACTAGTGTTGTAAGTCTGCTCATCTTTACTACTCCATACTTTACTAATCCAGGTAACAGATCTTGCTCCTCGTCTATGTCATCTATCTTTTGTTTCAGCTCAAGTCTCACGCCTACATGTATGAGTCGACACCTCAGCACATTGTAGATGCTGAGTCCACACCCGGTCCTGCTGCCGCATGGCTTGATTCATCCAGCTCTGATGATAGTTCGTCGTCATCCAGCTCCGACTCAGATGACTCCGACTCCTCTCGGGATACTATGCGAAAGAAAATGAAAAAGGTTCTTCGTAACCGTAGACGCAAGTCCAGCGTCACATCTACCAGTAGCAGCGAGCACAAGTCCAAGCGCCAAGCCTCCTTCACCAACGAGGCGATTTCTGATGGGTCATCTTCTCGTCCCAGAATCCCTCGCTTTCCCTCGATCACGGGCAGTGAAGAGGCCATCGAAGACGAAGATACCCACCGACATCGCAAGCGTCACCGTCATCGTCGACACAAGTTCCGCAAGGAGAAGAAGAAGAAGGAGCTGTCTGAGAACAACGAATATGGCATCCAAGCTCATTCTAAGGAGACTCTCTCCAACAGTACCCCTGCCCGCCGCGACGGTGAACCCCGACGCGTCGATTTTGCTGTCCAAGATGACCTCGGAAATCAACAGGACAGTGAGGTGGGGCAGCCGGGTGGTTCTAAGCGGCCATTCGCGCTCCGTGGTGTCTCAGTCAAGAATCTTACGCCTTCCGTCTTCGTTCAAAAGCCCGAGGCGGGTATCAATCCTGTTCCCTCTGGCCCTGTCCCTCGAGTCCGATATGGCATCCGACGAACGAATTCCCTCCCAGATCGCCTCAACCAACAGACCCAAATTCGACCCCCCGGCGCCCTGTTTCCTGCTCAGCTTCCTCTGGCTGCACTCAATTCTGGTATTGAGCCCAAGAGGAACGATGCCGACGAAGAGCAGCATCTTTCCAAGGCTGCTTCGGTCGTTTTGCTGCTTGTATCTACTGCCCTGGTTGCTGTTTGTGCCGAGTTCCTTGTTGACTCAATTGAGGAAGTGGTGAGTACCTCGTCGATTGGCGAGATCTTTATTGGTTTGATCATCCTACCTATTGTCGGCAATGCGGCTGAACACGTCACGGCCATTACCGTTGCTATGAAGAACAAGATGGATCTGGCTATTGGTGTTGCGGTTGGCAGTTCCATCCAGATTGCCATCTTTGTCACACCTTTGGTGGTGATTCTAGGCTGGATCATGGACCGCGAGATGACTCTGTATTTTACGCTTTTTGAGACGGTCTGCCTCTTCGTATCGGCTTTCATTGTCAATTTCCTGGTCCTGGACGGCAGAAGTAACTACTTGGAAGGTGCTCTGCTCTGTGCAGTGTATCTGATCATCAGCGTGGTGGCGTTCTTCTACCCTGATGAGAGCGAAGCTAGTTCCCTGGGAGGTTAAGGGATAGGTTATATGCCTTGCCAGAACCGAGATACCTGGTGAGAGGGAAGCGGGTTACTTGGCCAGAAATTTTGGGGTGGTGGACTGAGGGACGGAATCATTTGTCTCGAGATAGGTACTGCAGCCATGTGTAGAAGCATGTCACTATGCAGTTGACTCGGAGGTCTCCAAGAGTATGAGGTTCGCTATGGGCTCCTGATGGAGCAGTAGTGGACACGTTTGTTCTCCCCAATACCTGTATCACGTAGTTGTGCCATTTTACCTGAGCGTGGATGTGATTGAACACCTAGGTAGGTACCAAACGAAGGCTGAGTCAAGGTTTTTGTACTTGGTTTGAGCCTTTGGCTCGTGTACGTTCGTTACTGCAGCCCCCGCATGTAATTTTCTTGGTGTGTAATTTGAGCTTGGTTTGATCATGACCAACCTGAAATTAGAGCCCCAAATTACCTACCTAACCATAGTTACCTATAGGTAATTACCGTGTAACTTACGGAGTGCACATGGTTGGTGCTTGACGCCGGCTTCTGAGGTATGGAGTACCTGATTAATAGGTACCGTAGTCATAGTAAGAGTACGGAGTAAGCTTGTCATGGTTGAATTATCCGTACCTGAGCTAAAGCTGCCAGGTGCACCGCCACCTTGGCGAACCTCATTAGACTCTGCGTCTGCTGACGCCGGCGACATCCTCTCCTTTTTGCATACTTCACATGCACATGTAGGTGGTGGGAAATGGCCCGGAGATTCCGTTGCTTTGCGTTGTCCACCCTTGAGTAACTTCATCCCCCCCTCTTCATCAATTGGCTTTGTTTCGGTACGTGATTGGTGCCGTTTAGTGACCGTGCTTGCATCTCTTTGTTGGTAAGGTGCGCCGTCTCTTTGTGAATCACAGCCTCCTCACCGAGCAGCGGACAAGCAAACTTCTTGCGCCCGCCGTCTGCATCGATCTGCCCTTCTCCCCACACTCCTCCAACATTCACACAGAAACATTCCATCACAATGTGCTTCGGTAGCAAAGCTGAGCACAACGACGATCCTGCCCCTCGACCTGCCCTGAGGCCTTCTTCGAGTGACGTCAAGAGAACCAGCTACATGCCGCAGTACAATACTAACCAGGGGGGTTCCGGCGATCCCAGCTACGCGCCTCCCTCTGGACCTCCGCCAGAGAAGCAGAAGCAACGTCTTCCAACATCAGCACCACCTCAGGAATTCGCTCCTCCAGCGGGACCACCTCCGGGACACCACCAGGAATACGCGCCTCCGACAGGACCTCCTCCTGGGCATCAACATCAATATGCTGCACCGCCGGGACTTCCCCCTTCAGCCGTAAAGCACGACTGGGAAATTGCCGTCCCAGATACCTCCTTGTTCCCTCCCCCTCCTGCCATCTTCAGCGGCTATGAGAGATCCCCAACCAGCAACGCGACTGAGGAAGAAGCCGAGGCTGGCGAGGAGTGGTGCGGGCAGTACCCGCTGGCTCGTCCACTGGAGCTCGACCAAATCGCCCGGAATGCCTTGCAAACGGGCAACATTCGACTTATGCAACCGGTTGGCTTCAGTGGCAATCTGAGCTGGATCAGCCCTGGCCGTTGGGACGCCTACACGTCCAAAAACTCGCCTGACCGGTGCATCATAGGCTACCCGCCCCTATATGCTGTTCGCGAGCATGATCCGCTCCGTACAGGCCAACCCAAGACCATTTACTATGAGGTGCTCCTCCGTCCTGACAGCCCTACCGTCTTCGTCGGCCTCGGATTCACGGCGCTGCCGTACCCTTCCTTCCGCATGCCTGGCTGGCACCGTGGCAGCTTGGCTGTGCACGGCGACGACGGCCACAAGTACATCAATGATCGATGGGGTGGCAAGGACTTTACGGCCGAGTTTCAGCGCGGACACACCTACGGCATCGGCATGACGTTTCGGCCGGTTGGAGGAGAGAAGCCCCAGGTGGACATCTTCTTCACACACAACGGTGTCTTGACGGGCGGTTGGGCGCTGCATGAGGAGACGGACGCTGAGCAGGATTTGCCCGTGACGGGATTGGAGGGACTTCACGACCTGAGCTGCGCCATTGGAACATATGACGGCGTCAGATTTGAGGTCAACTTTGATGCTTCCAAGTGGCTGTATGACCCTTTCAACGTCTGAACGTGAACAGGGTGGAAGGAGGCTGGAGTATGGAGTAGATGTTTTCTGGAATACAACGCCTCGATTCTCGTCACATTTGGAGTTAAAGGGCACATCTTATTTGTTCTGAAGAAGGAGATGCCTTGGCTTACAAGGCTCTGGGGACAGACGGGCCATCACATACGACCATAGCTCTCATGGAAAACTGGATCCCGTCTGCTCTCCGTTCGTCAAGCTGAGAAGCGGCGAATTAGTACTCAGGACGGTGACGACTGGGGAACACTCGCTGTTGTATGTGACTTTTTGCCTTGCTCGTGTCTTTTTGGCTGCATCTTGTATGGTAGAGTTGACAAGCGGGCTTGTTGGGGGTTTCGTTGAGGTCTGAAGCTTGTTAAACTCCGTACCTATGCAAAATGGTACATGTATGGAAGACTAGTTTGCTGGTGGGAACTCAATCATTACTTGATGAATGCTCAGCTTCCTGCTCTTCTTGCTTGCGTCTGAGAATCACGTTTGTATGTCGTGTTCTCCAGAGAGGCAGATGGGTAGGTAGCTTATATGTATGGCATGGGATGTAGCAAGAGTACACATTCTTGGTTTTGATTCAACTTGGGAAAATGGCCCTATAGCTTGCACCAACTTTGGGCTCGATTTTTGGAGATCTATACTTAATAAAGAGTAAAGCCATTTCTTATGTTCTTCATTGGATTAACCAGGTATGTTAAGATAGATGTAGATATGTAACTGGCTTAATTTTAAATATACAGGAATAGGGTAGGTAGGTAGGTAGGCATCTTGTAACCCCACTACTATGCGCCACCCTTGTCGTGACTTCCATATTTGTAGCGTGGAAGGTACCTGGGTACCTGCCTAAGGACCTGATAGATCCCGGTCGCGCGCACGAGAGATTCAATCCTCCCACTTTCATCACACATCATCCATATCGCCAACATGGACGTGGACAGCGATAATAACGAGTTGCTCAATAGAGTCGCGCAAGGCGATGCAGTAGAGAAGTGAGTTCTTTCTCCTCTTTTTACTTCTCAAACCAGCCACAATGACTCAGTGATCTCTGACTGTTGTGTATAGGGATCGATGGCCTGGTTTGCTCAGCTACATAATCGCCAGACTTAATAGCGTATGTATTCTGCTTCCTAGTCTTGGAACCGCTGCTTATATCAACATGAACAGAATGCTCGAAATGAATTTCCCATTCCAAATCTCCCTCCTCATCCGCCCACGCCTCCAACCTCCGAACCGCGAGCGTCCCAGCAATCGTCGCCTGCAGAACCTTCTGAAGAAGCCAACAAGGAAAATGCGCCTGCTGAAACACAGCCGGAGACGCAGTCCACCGATTTACGAGAACTTCCTAGACAGATTGCCGACATGCTGGTCGCCATCGTCTCTCATCTAGAGACATTTACTACGTTCCCTCCACACACGATTCAACGACTTGCTGAGCTGATCCTGCAACCGCGTGCGCATTACAAGGCGTTGGCGGCCTACCTTCACGCTGTTGACAGAGTAGTTCAAGTGACGTCTGGAATCAACGTCTACCCTCTGCCTCCAGCTATACCCGACATGTCTTCAATGCACCTGAACGGCGACGACTCGAAAGATCCTGCTTCAACGGTAGCGTGGAGTAACCCTACGGCGGCCGCTTTGGGGACTGATGAAGCATTGGGGGGAGCACTCCTGACTCCTATACCTTGGTTGACGAGACGAAGCCCTGAGAGTGGCCAAGATACTCCTGGAGCACAGATCCACAGTGAGAGTACCGAGACGATCGACGGACCTAATGGCATGGGCAGTATTGAAACAGTCTCGGTGAGCGTCAATGGTGTTCCCTCCACCGGTCACAGAGGCGTGACTCAAGGTGAACTTCTTAGACAAGAGCAAAAAGCAGGAGTTGTCCCCGTGAGCCAACTGTCGCGGGCTCAAGATTCACTACCTGAGGATGAACCTAGCGTGGTGAACGAGGGAGCCGAGGAACCGCATAACGAGGAGGAGGAAGTACCTCACGCCAGAGGGCCGGAGGAGATTGGTGTCGGCGATACAGGTCCCCAGGCTGCCACAACAAGTTTCGCTACCGAGGGCGGCCTTGAAATGCAGAACATCGATGTGGAAGCTGCCGTCGGACGAAAGCACGAAGATGATGAAGCACAAGCTCAAGCCGACAGGGAGTCCGAGACAGAAAACGAGGCCAAGAGCCCCGGTGCAGAGAGCATAGGAACAAAGCGCGATGCAGAGCAAGAGCTAGAGGGCGAGCCGGTTAAGAAGGTCAGGGAGGACTTGGAGGACTCGAGCGAGAAGCATAAGGCAGAGACACAGGCCGCAACGGGTGAGGTTGAGAAGAAGGCGACACCTCCGGCTGAAGACGCTCAGCCTGAGAAGGAGGATGATAAGATGGAAACAGAATGAGCTTAAGAAGGATATCGCGATGGGAGCCCATGATACCACGAGTTGGAATTGGTTCGGAATTGCTTTTGTATGGATTACGATTTTTCACTAATACAGTCCTATGGATGAGACTGTTGGAGTCGTTGGGATGGGAATGTTTACTCCTGTATTATTTTCACACATCGTCTTGGTCTCGACTTCAAGGACACCTCAAATTCTTGGGCAAAGAGTTTGGATGGCAACAATGCTGAAGCTCATGGCTAGCTACCTAGATGAGCAAGGTCTTTGTTCCGGCCCTACGCTAGATATGCATGTTTCGATACCCGGTCCAACAATACAGGGGTTTGCTCATGAGCAGCAGTGACGAATTCCAGGATGGATAGAAGGTAATTATATAGACAGGTATGGCGTATGTGCAGATTGTCTTGGAACACTAAAGCCCAAAAAGGCGACCTGATGGCAGAAGCGTCCAAACACGATAATATGCCAGCTCAACGCTGCAGATTCATAATTCTCTATCAAGAGTTGGCTGGCTGGCTGGTAATGATAGGCGGGTGTGGGTGGATTGGCAGCTCGGTTGCTGTGGCGACAAGCGCCTCCCGCTAGTCAGGTTGATCGGTTCGCGGACGGCAGGTACACGACCCACGCCCTGTATTTACTCAAAACAGCGGCAACAACCCATTTACAGGCAGCCCCTCCACCCTCCACACCGCCAGGATTTGGGCTTCACACTACGAGACCTTGAGCATTGAAGCCTCGAGTCCCTTTTTAAACTTATCCTGTTCATTTATTTTCGGGGTTTTGTCGCACAAGGAGCCGAACCACGGGTTTTTGAGATTGCTCAACTCTAAACACGCCCTCATATCCTCCCCCCCCGCCTTCTTAGGCCTAATACTCACAGCAGTTGCCCATCGTGGCTTACCAACGACACACGCGCTCCGAAAGGGAGCATAGCCGGATAGCCATGGGCTCCAGCCTTCGAGCTGGCGCTGGTGGCCGTCCCGGCGTCAGACACAGCACCAGGACCGCGTCTGCCAGGTACGGCTCCTCCCTCACCACGCGCGCCGGCGCCGTCTCGCCATCCGAGTCCATCGCCTCCACTGCCACTACGGGCACGAAGCGCAAGGAGCGCGACTTCGAAGCGGACCCAAATGTCGAGGAGACCAACATCAACGTGGTGGTGCGGTGTCGCGGTCGCAACGAGCGCGAGATTAAGGAGAACAACAATGTCGTTGTGAAGTGCGAGTCGAAGGGCAAAATGGTTGACTTGTCCATGGGACCCAATGCTTTGAGTAATAGGTCATATAACTTTGATCGCGTCTTCTCTCCGGCGGCGGATCAGACCATGATCTTTGACGACACGGTTAAGCCTATCCTCGACGAAGTGAGCTACCTGGGTTATGTTGACTCGAATGTCAGACTGTTGCTAATCTTGTTGCGCGTTGATAGATGCTTGCTGGATACAACTGCACAATCTTTGCCTACGGCCAGACAGGTACCGGAAAAACGTACACCATGTCTGGCGACATGACCGATACACTTGGAATGCTATCCGACGACGCCGGTATTATCCCCCGCGTACTACATCAACTCTTCAACAAGCTCGAGCTCGAAGAGGCGGAGAGCACAATCAAGTGCTCGTTTATCGAGCTTTACAATGAGGAGCTTCGCGACCTGCTCTCCGTCGATGAGAGCGCCAAGCTGAAAATCTACGATGATACATCGCGCCGCGGTCACTCGAGTACAGTCGTGCAAGGCGTGGACGAGAAGCACATTAAGAATGCTACTGAGGGCATCAAGGTGCTCCAGGAGGGCAGTTTGAAGCGCCAGGTTGCGGCCACCAAGTGCAACGATCTCAGTTCTCGATCCCACACTGTCTTCACAATCACCGCCTACGTCAAGAAGCCGAATGAGGAGGGAGTTGAGGCCCTGGTCAGCGCTGGCAAGCTCAACCTTGTCGATTTGGCCGGAAGCGAGAACATTCAACGATCGGGAGCCGAGAACAAGCGCGCGGCTGAGGCTGGTCTTATCAACAAGTCTCTGCTGACGCTGGGACGAGTCATCAACGCCCTTGTCGACAAGAGCGCGCATATTCCTTACCGAGAGTCCAAGTTGACCCGTCTCCTGCAAGACTCGCTCGGCGGAAGAACAAAAACATGCATCATCGCCACAATCTCTCCTGCCAAGAGCAACCTCGAAGAGACGATTTCGACCCTCGACTACGCTTTCCGAGCCAAGAACATCAAGAACAAGCCTCAACTCAACCCCATGGTAGAGAAGAGGACTCTTCTGCGAGAGTTCACGAGCGAGATTGAAAAGTTGAAGAGCGAGCTGATCTCAACTAGACAGCGCAACGGTGTTTACCTGTCGAACGAGGTATACGAGGAGATGACGGCTCAAAGCGAATCTCGCCGAATCGTCAATGAGGAACAAGCTGCCAAGATTGAGATGTTGGAAAACAACCTAAGAAACAAGGTCCGGGAGCTAATGAACCTCACATCGACCTTCATGGGGCTGAAGAAGGATCATGAGGGCACAAAGGCGGAACTAGACGACACAAGGGAGGTTCTAGATCAGACGGAGATTGTCTTATCGGCTACTCGTAAGTCGTTGGCCGAGGAGACTCAAATCAGAAAAGCCCATCAGCAGACGGAAGCAAAACTGGCTGAGATTGGCGGCGAGCTTATCAACAAGCTGCACAAGACGGTCAAGGATGTGAGCGGTCTTCATGCCAAGAATAAGCGCAAGTCAGACTTGCAGTCGATCAACCGAGCTGCTTGGGGCACGTCTCAAGACCAAGTCGCCGATGTCACGGTCATGGTTGAACGCAGGATCCAGGAGTTTCAGGGAGAGCAGCAGGAGCATATCGCGACTGTGTCGCGGAGGATGGAGGAATTTGTCGGGGAGGAGTTGCGAAAGTTGTCGTCGACACAGAGCTTCCTGGATGAGCATCTCAGCAGCTTCACCGAGTCTAAGAAACAACTTCTCGAGGAGAAGCAAAAGTCCAAAGATGACATGGACGAGGTCTTGGAGGAAATCAAGGAGATCCGCGACAACGTCAAGGAGCGGATGGGCGAGAGCTTGCAGGCTATCTCTCATTCTGCAGAGAGGATAGCAGCGGACATGCTGAACGAGATGACAGCCTTTCATGGCCAGGTAAGTTCCAGCAAGGAGGAACGACTTCCCTGTTGCAAGCTAACAGAATCCAGCTCCATACATCTTACAGCTCCCTTGGCAAAGACTGCAAATCTGTGTTTGAGGATCTTGTTAAGCACATTTCAGCGCAGCGTGCCGAGTGTGATAGCCTCAAGCGCCAGCTTCAGGCGGCAACAAATACCATCGTGCTTCAAAATGCTAGCATTTCTACCCGCATCTACGAGGCTCTGGAGGAGGAGCGCCGACAGGCTGTAGAGGAGCGTCAGAAGTTGGCTGCTCAGATCGCCATCTTGATCAACAGCCAAGCTGAGACCCAAGAGAGTCGTCTTGCGGAAAAGGCAACTCTCATCCAAAAGAACTTGTCCGAGTCCAACACGTCCCTGGAAGATGCCGTCTCCCAATTCAACAACGGCATGGACTCTTGGGATCATGAGGAGGGCAAGTTGATGGACGAGGTCAAGAAGTCTCGAGATCAGCTTAAGACAAAGCTCAAGGATGAATGGGCATCAGCCAACGAACACAGCACCTCGATCCAGACGACAGCCAAGTCGGTGCATGCCGAGACAGTTCGCGTTGTGGATGAGCAGATTAAGGATCTCGATGCTCAGATGGAGGCTCTCGACGACTTCGTCACCAGCGCCAAGTCGGAGAATGCTCATCACCACGACAAACACAGTCTATCCGTCCAGGCCCTGTCCAACACGGTGGAGGAGTCATTTGGCAACATCTCGGCCCACTTCAAGACGACGTTTGACCGTGTCAAGAACTTGGGCGAGGAGATGGACAGTGATCTCAATGACCTGCAAGACCAGCTGGAGCCTCTGGATGACCAACTCTGCCAGCCCCTGTCCAACCTGCGCGAGAACGTTGAGGGCACGCATCTACAAGAGTATCAGCCGACTGGTCAGACTCCGATGAAGATGCAGTACCATTATACGACCGAGTTGCCTCGCACTGAGGATCACGATCTGATCATTGCCCGTGTCGACGATCCGCCCACGCCAATCAAGGAAGACCCAGACAAGGACACAACCATTGTCTTTGCCGACCTTGACTGCCCTCAGAAGATGATGACCTCTCCGCCTCGTCCGCCGCCGCGCGCTTCTGCCGCCAGCGCACCAGACCCGGGCAACAACAGTCTCCTTGGAATGAGCCTCCGCGAGGTCAACCCCAACGTGACGACCAACCTCACCACAGGCTCCATTGGCTTCGATCCCCGTGCTAGTGTCATGTCGATGCCTCCGGAGCGCACCATGCCGCTGTTCAAGCGAAACACGCGTGCCAAGCGCAACATGAAGAAGCAGGCGGGCGCCGGCCTCGTCAGCGATGGCACCGAGAACCTTCCTCTGACGGATTTTGCCCAGAGCGCTTCTAGGAGGAAGAGCCCTCGCTTGAATTGAGAAGCTGGCCCATGCTGCAATCATTTGCTCCTCTAATGTTAATATTTGTCTTGGAAGCGCTTGTTGATTCTCCTGAACTTGGAACACTTGCAAATATAATGGGGGTATGACGGGACTTGGGTATAGGCGTTTAGGGAATGGCCTTTGGGGAAGACGGCTTTGTTTATGATTCTATTCATGAGGCGGGTTAGGCATGACTTTGATTATGTTGCAGGGTTATTTGAGTATTTTGATACCCTTTCGACTTTTGTAGTTGAGCAAGAGAATACATGTATATGTTGGCATTCGTGCCTCTATTTTAAATTGAAGCCTCTGCTTCGGCAAACTATTCGTCGATCTGGTAAGAGTCTGTGATGAACTCGACAATTCCAAGCCATTCACGTCACGCTTCCCTATCAGAACTCGTAGCTCGACTCGCAGTCTTCGACTTGTGTCCGTAATATCGTTTCCTCTTCCTCGCAATGGCATCCTCGCCTCTCCACCCACGCCCCGGGACAATGGGCCGCAGAAAGCCGTCGACGTGCACCGCGCCGACGACCTCGTCGTCGCTGTCCACCTCCTCCGTCTGGCCCTGGTGCACGAGCTCAATGTGGCGCCGCAGGTTCGCCTTGCGCGAGAAGCCCTGCGCGGCGCGGTCGCACGAGGGGACGGGGCAGAAGAGCAGGCCCGCGGTGGCCGAGGACCGCGAGCCAGAGCGGGAGCGCGTGCGCCTCGGTGCGGGAGACTGGGCGCGGGAGAGCCGGCCACGCGAGGACTCGGGGCTGCTGCGGTCGTGGCTGGACCGGACGAGGGAGATTTGGCGAGAGGCGACGCGGCGCTGGACGAGGTCGGCTTCCGCATCGCTCTCGCCGTCGGCGTCGGACTCGTACGAGGAGAGACGGATGGGTTGGGGTCGATATTCGACTGTCTCGATGGCGGTGCGCGTCGAGACTGGGGCCTCGTTGAGCTTTCTCATCACCATGCCTTCGCCAAACAGGTCTGCGCAGCGTTGCGTGGTCCTGGCAATGACATCGCTCGAGAATCCTGCCAGGGCGGCGGCTCCAAGGACATCGCTCCAATCACGAAGCCCCCATCTGGAGAGTTTTCGGTGCGATTCGTTGCCCGCGCTGCTGCCCTCAGACTCGGTCTCTGCGCCTCGTGAGGCTGCTCGTTCTCGCGCAAGAGAGAGAGACCTCTCCCTTTCAATGGTTTCGTCGCCTTGCCTGATCCATTCCTCGAAGGCGGCTTCTCTGTCCTTGGGCGTCGCTGGCAAGCGGCGATGAGATTCGCGGGCGACCCGGAGAAGCATGTCTTCCTGAGTTTCACCCTCTTTCGGAATATGCACCTTTCGTGGACGGCCTCGTTTCCTGTGAGTTGCTGGAGTGGATGCACCAGAGTCGTTCGAGTCGACACTCTTTTTATATGACTCGCTCCTCGGTCGGCCTCGGGGGCGTTTCTGACTGCTTTGGCTGTCTGATTCTTCCTCGGTCGAGGAATCTGATAGATATCCTACACCGGCAGCACGAGAATTATGTAGAATAGAAAAAGTGTCATCAAGCTGCGATAAAATGTGGCGGACAGAGGGCCGAAGAAGGTCGTAGGATACGTCGTCGTTGGTCGATACCACCGGCTTATACGTTTTGGGTCGAGACCGCCCTCTCTGGTTGGGTGATCTTAATTCATAAGTGTCGGGCATAGCTTCATCTTCGTCTGCAGTATCAATCTTAACAGACGTCTCTCGAGATGAAGGCCTAGGGACGTCATCGTCGCTCTCTTCTACCTCCGCCTCCTCTACCGTCTCAATAGATTTTTGTGGCATTTTACTTCTCCTGCGATGAAAGCGCCGCTTCGCACTACGTAGGATATTGGCAGAGAGTTCCTCTTCCAATTCTGTACTTGGCAGCGTCTGTTCCTGACGCCGAAAAGTGAACTGATCGTCCTCGTCATGCTGTTCGTCGATGAGACGGTTGTTGGGGACTTGCTGTTGTTTGAGGGGCCATGCCGTCCAGAGTTTCGGAGGCTGCCAAACTGCATCTCGACCATCTTCCTGAAGGGAGAGTCAGCGCTGAAACATGAATATTCCCCATGGGATTCTGGTGGCTGGAAATTGTAGCCGTGCGTAACTCAACTCACCATCCTAACGATCAGATCTTGGGCAGTGGCAGCATCCCGGCCCCGACGCTTGAGAGCAAAGGCATTGTAGAGATGAAGAGACAGATCTTGGTCCTGCAGCTGCTTCATGGAATGCCAGAGCAGCCTCTCCTCTTCTGTCAGCGTGCGCCATGACGACTTGGGTCCCGTCCAGCGATTCGGTCGATGTTGGTGGAGGTCTTCGGAGGCGATGGAGGCAATCTCGTCGCTGTCAAGCTCCCATTGTTCTGGGCCAGGATCCATGTTACCGGCAACTGGTGGTTAGCGTGGACGTGAGGTGAGAATGAACACCGAATATTTAATCGCATTCATTGGAACATTTCAGTGTCTCCTACTTGCTTTCTGTCGTGTCTCTCGAGTCTCTCTGCGTTGTTGCAAAGAAGGAAGTTGCAAATTCGGTGGGAAAATTTCACGTCACTTTTTTTTTTGGCACCTTCCACCACACATAGGTAGGTACTGCCATGTACATGCGAGGTACCTTACATTTGACTGCATCACAAACCAAACACGACAGAGTCCAAAATCCCGATTCATTGCATGCACATTTTGAGACACCTCTAATCTAAATGGTATAAATCAGCCCTTTTACGCCTAAGCCTTGCCCTTGCCCTTCGCCTTTTCCTTTTCAAACTTTCTCCTCTTGGCCCGCAGCTTCTGGTCCTCGGCGCTCTTCTTGTTATTAGTGTAGATCATCTGCTCGTACAGCTTTCGCTTCTTCTTGCTCAGCATACCCTTGGCACGCTCCAAGTCCTCAGCCTCCTCTCGTGCCTTCTTGGAGAATGCCTTTCGGGCTTCCTCCTTGGCCTTGACCTTTCCATTGACCGCCTTGGATTTCACCTTGCCGCCAGTCAACTCCGCCTCGAGCTCCTTTTGTCGTTCATCGGCATCGTCTTCCTCGCTCTCCTGATCCTCCTCTTCTTCCTGCTCATCAGCAGAGAATCCTCCAAACTCATCCTCATCCTCATCCTCGGAGCCAGCAACATCCATGCCCTCAACCGTCTCGTCAGGATTTTCCTCATCGCTCTGAGCCGCAAGAGCCTCATCCTCAGGCTCCTGTTCCTCGAGAGGAATGGTAGGGTCGTAGGCACCTTGGACTTGTGTCACGAAGGGACTCAAGTGAGGAGGCAGAGAGGCACCAGGAGCATACAGATGAACTTCTTTCAACTCGCCGTCGTTGACGCTGTCCCATACCCATTGGGGCTGGATGTATGCCCGTCCTGGAACTCGCATGTTGGCCGCCAACTTCTGCGAAGTCTGGTTATCCTCGCCATCCTCCTCTGTAGAGGTGACCTGGATGGGAGGTCGGTCGACAATATGATGAGTAATAGCCGGATCAAGTTCATTGGTAGTGAAGGCACCGTCCCCGAGAACTGCATCCCAGCCAACTCGTTTGCAGCCGAAAGCTTTGAGGAGAAACTCCAGAGGCTGTCGAGGAGTCTCACGGGAGAGATAGAAGGTGCAGTTAGAAAACAGTGTGCCGGGACTGTTGCCTGCAATGGTTGGCTGAGGAAGAACGTCGCCGCCGGATACAGCAGGCTCGAACTTGTCAATGGCGCCAGCATTCTCCTCTCCTTCGACCTGATCCTCACTGGTTGGGGTAGAATCGTCATCAGCACTGCTGGACTTGAGCTTCTTCAACACCTTGTTGACAGCAGCCTGCGTTTTCGGATCAGGCTTATGCTCCGAATCCTCCAACTGCTTCTGCTCCTGCTGCTCCTCAGCTCCAACCAGGGTCTTGCCCTCCAGAGTAAAGGCACCAAGCTCAGCAGCGTTCGAGTCCTTGACCTTGTCGAATTTGGGGGGATATTTGAGCCCAGTTGAAGTGTATAATCGGAAGTTCACAAAGCCCAGGAGGGTCATGTAAAATTCGACAAAGGTGCCCATGATTCTGAAATCGACATCGCCGACGATGCGCTGGTTGAAGCGGTAGGGAACCAGCCACAGAATGTCCTCTCCCTGAATGTTGGCTTGATAGTAGATGCCCTTGATTGACAAGAATGACTTGGTAACGCTCTGCGACGTGATCAAGTAGTGCTGGAACTCAAGGCACAGTCTCTCGCAACGGGCAATCATCTTGGCAGGAACCATTGACGTTGAAGGCAGATTGGCGAACAAGAAGAGCATGGAGAGACAGTCGTCCAGATCTCGCAGGGCGTCAATAAAAGTCGGGTAGCGCTCGCGAATGACATGGTCGAGGGTGTATCGAGGTTTGCCAGTCTGGTCGGGTCGCGCAGCGTTCTTCTCCAGGCGCGCAGCATCAGTAACATCGCCACGTCCAAGGGCACGGGAGATTTTCTTTTCGAGTGACTTTTGATCGCGGAACTTTTGGAGCAGTGGTTCGTGGAGGAGGTACTGAATGTCCTTGGCGAAGTAGAAGGTGGTCGAGTTGGTAGACGACTTGGAGACCTTCTTCCTACTTCGAGGCTCTCGAGGATAGATGCCCTTCCAGATGCATAGCTTACGAAAGTCGGGGAGACTGATTTGGAGTTTTCGGATGGCCTGGTTTCGAGTGACGTAGTTCTTGGCCGCGCCAGCCGTGCCCTTCTTCTTGATTCGAGGCATTGTGGCGACTGATTGAGGCTTGGTGTTTTCGTCTGCGAAGTATTCGTACTTCTTTTCGCAAATGAAGCCGGCGGGGCACTTTTTTTCCTGCCTCTCGCAACTTTTTTTTCCTGCCAGAATTTTAGTGCCGAGTCGTACCGCCCAGAGATGTTCTATAAAGGGAGTAGTGGTTGTATCTAGAATACTGATTGGTCCATCTGTCTCTCACCGCCCGAGAGTGGCAGTTTCTGATAACAAGAAAGCGATAAGATGTTTAGTGGATGTCCAGTGAATCTACAGTGCGCCTAGGGAGACCTGGGGGTTGCTTACAGCACTGTGGCCCAGCTATTCTGTTAGTGGAGATGGCCCCAAAAGGGAGAGCTCACGCTGCAATTGAGCCGATTCGCCCCTCTAATTGAACCCAGCTCAAAGTGGCCACGGGTATCTCAGGTACAGCCTCTCAACTCCACGTCGTCCATCCGCGACCCGCGACTTTGCGATTGCGACTAGCTTCACGTTGGTCCCCCCAAGCCATGCCATGTCCAGCATCATGACATTGCGAGGCAAGCCCAGCGTCTACGCGGGTGCTGCACTTCTGCGACTCTTTCTTTTTCTTGCCTTTCCCGATCTTCCCGATCTCCTTACTGGACGTGTCGAGATCTCTACGCCTGTCACGAGCTTTAAACGATGTAAGCATTTCGTCTCCAGCCAACCCCCCCTCTAGCCAATTCTACGATGCAAAACCGTCTGCAACGATCAACTCTCTCTAACTAGTCCCAGTACAAGAAGGATTGTTCCTCTACGCCAACAATGTCTCTCCTTATGACGGCGGCGTCTACCACCAGGCCCCGCTGCTGCTTCCCCTGTTCTCTCTCCTCCCCGATGTGAAGGCCTGGCCCATCTTCACCCACCTCCTATACATTGCGGTCGACCTCCTCAGCGCCGATGCGCTTTCCAAAATTGCCGACTCCGGAGAGGCCGGCAGCTCGAAGCTGTTCACTTCTCCCCGACGAGCCAAGAAGTGGTGCGGTGTCGCGGTAGCTGCAGCGTAAGGATGGCCTCGTTCTATGCCCCTTCGCAAGGTGATACTGACATGGCCCAGGTTTTTGTTCAGCCCGTATACGATTGCCACTTGCATAGGTCGGTCGACTGGTGTCTTCACCACCTGCGCCATCCTCCATGCCATTTCCAAGGCTATCCAGGGATCTCCCTTTAATGCAATGGTCGCCATCTCGTTCGCTTCCTACCTGTCCATGTATCCGATCCTCCTCCTTCCCCCGCTCATCCTTCTCGCCTACGATCGCCAGCCCGAAAAGCGCCAGGTTTCCTCAACTATTCGGTTTGCCGGCGTGAATACTGCGGTCGTAGCTGGATGCATCACCGTCTTGCTGGCCATGTCCTTTGTGCTTGCCGGTAACTCTTGGGAGTTCCTCGCTCGCACCTACGGCATCCAGCTCACCCTTTCGGATCTAACACCCAACGCCGGTCTTTGGTGGTATTTCTTTATCGAAATGTTTGACTCGTTCCGAGCTTTCTTCCTCGGCGTCTTCTGGCTTCACCTTGCCTCGTACCCCCCAGCATTGTGCATACGATTACGAACCCAGCCCTTAGCTGTTCTCACGATCCTTCTCGGCACCTTTTCAATCTTCAAACCTTATCCCTCCCTCGCAGACGCGAGCCTCTTCCTGGCCATGATCCCTCTCTTCCGTCACCTAAACCCCCTCATGCGGTACTCCTTTGTGACCACCTCGACCCTTCTTTACGCGTCATTCCTCGGTCCTGCTTTCTATCACCTTTGGATCTATGCGGGCAGCGGAAACGCAAACTTCTTCTACGCCATCACTCTGGTCTGGAGTTTGGGGCAGAGCTTGTTGGTGTCGGACTTGACTTTTGCCGTGCTGAGGGATGAATGGGAAATTGAGAGACCGGAAATGATTGGCAAGGAAATTCGACAAATTTAGATCACAACCTCGTTACAGAGGTATGGAAATGTACGGTGGGAAAATATGAAAGCATTTCCAATGATTGAGCGCAGAGAGTGGCTCTGGCCATACAGCTTTGCTTATGAAATTTGTACGCCAGCTTGGGCTCTTGCAACTCAACATTATAGGCACGAAGCCGCAGTGGTTCAATATTGTTGCAGTTAGATCTTTTTGACAGAAAAGGCTAGAATATATCTTTGTAGACCATCTTAATATTCAAAACGTAAAAAGGGTAGAGAACAGTATCATTCCTAGTGCTTTTGATCCTTTGCATAACTTTTGATAGCTCCCTGACTAATCATACAATCATCAACTCTCAGTTCGTCAATGTCCCAACTGCATGATGGTTACCATTTTCATATTGCCCAAGTATACGGGCCATGCCTTGGATCCCAAAGCGGCCGATCAACGGTATACAGTAATATTACAGATTTCGCCGCGGTTGAAGTCAGTCAACCTCAGAGTCCGTCTCGACAAATCGAGCTTCTCTAGGACCCAGACCTGGCGACTGGACGGGAGCGTGATAGCCTCCTAGCACGCTGCCCAGCATCGTACCGAGCTCTCCGAACTGGCTCAGCTTCCCGTTGCGCTCAGCTCGCCATACCTGCGACCGGGCACCGAACGGCTGCAAAGACTTGTAGAATTGCAGGCCGAGACCAACCGCGGCACCGGTCGCGACGAGACTCAGGGTCAATATCACGGACCTGCTGTCCACACCCGTGACGTTCTCCTCTGCTCTCCTTCTCTTCTCGGCAGCATACCCATCGCCAACGCTTGGGAGGTTGAGAAGAATGGAGTCAAGCGTACGTGTGCCGATTCTCAAGGCCGTCATGTTCTGACTTTCCGCCCAAGGAAGGTCGGCGGGCGTCTTTGGTCCTCTGGACTTCATGTCATCCACAAACATGGATAACCTTGGTGCCTTGTCAGTGATCCAATCTCTCAGGAACGACCTAGGCACAGGAGCATCTCGCATAAGCGCCAGGTAACCAAAAGCAAGGCAGTCGAGCGAGGTCGGGCCGCTCGCATCGAAGAAGCCAAGCCTCTCATCCCCCTTTAGGAACTTATCCACGACAGAAAGGTAATCCTCTGCCAAACCGTACAGCCTGATGGCCACATGCTGCTCGGGTGTCATCTCCTCCGTGACCGTCTTCTTGGTCCGCGCAGGAATATGGCGACGGAACGACTCAGGAAGAGCATCCCTCCCCGATGACAAATGCAAGCCTCCGTTGGGATCAAAGTCAGTGTCCATCTCGGCGAACCCTAGATGCTCAACCCGCTTAACGGCTTCAGCCCTGATGAGTGGCGGCACAGTCCATGTCAGAGGAAAGGGCAGAAGTGAGCCAAAGGCGGGCCGGGTGGTGGTCGACCAGTTGGCAGCTGACACATAAAGGGAGAGGTCTAACAAAGGTGCCGCTTGCGCAGCCAGGAAAGCGCCATAAGCCGCACGATCTGCTTTCTCGATCGGGGTCAAGTCAATATCGAGGTCAACGCCAAGCGAGTTGGCGGCAAGGTAGTCGACGATGGGCCAGAAGCCTCCTGTCCAGACACCGCCATGGTGAAGTGCGGGGAGAGAATCTGGGGGTGTGGTCAGCTTCAACAAGGTTTTTTTTTCGGTTTGTGGAGTCATGATCGTACTAGATGCGCTGATGCATGGATCGTTACTAGGAACCAAGCGCCAGTCGGCAGCGGGGAGGCTGTTGTGTAGGTATGTGATGATGGCCAGGCACTCAGGGTCGATGGACGGGAGGTCGAACGCCGAGCCCCAGACGTGTAGCTCCAGCATGGCCCTTTCTGTGCTCCTCCTCGGTTGTTTTTGTTTCACGAGAGATGGTGGAGGGAGTTGGCCGATGGCGTTGGCAGCCTCAATCCATGTATGAGTGTGTGTGTGCTTGTAAGCGAAAAGATGAGACGGTGTGGTTTATCTGTTTTCTCGTGTAGGTCACTCAAGACGGACAAGGTTTTCCCCTCCTGTGGTAGCGGTATGTGTGGCTTGTACAAAGCTCCTGGGCTTGGTTGACCACCTACCACAACGTAGTTTCCCGTCTAAAGGATAACTGTCTCCGTGGGTGTGCCTGCGCCTCTGTGTGATAGGTACCGTTTACGAAAGGACTACTACCTAGCCTCATGTGCCAGCCTTGCCTTACCATCGAGAGAGTTCATGTAGCTTCCCCGGGCCCTGAACAAGGCCGTTCCTTGGCCCGTCGCGGACCGGGCTCAAGCCACCGCGCGCCTGCACGTGACCCGACACAGCCTCTTCAGCCAAGTAAACTTCCCATCTGTCCAGGAGAGCGGGGGAAGACACACAGAGAACAGCGCCAATGCATGATAAATCGATTGACTAAAATGACAGAAGGATGATGGCCACCACCCACCACCAACAGGCATACTAGCTGTGTCCAGGCCGTTGGGCTGGGTCTGCCACACCCGAATGTTTGCTCCTGGAGTTCTGCAGTGGCAAATTGTTCCCCTGAACCTGACGGCTGGAATGGGCAATGAGGAGCTCTTGGGCGGGCTTGGGGCAGGACGGAGATGCTGCCGCACGGAAAAGCCAAAAATTCCGTACCTGATTTACAGTGCCACTTGGTGTGGACAAAGTGGTCTCAGGAACCCGGTGACACATGGAGAGGAGTTGCGAAGCATGTTGCGGCAGAGAGGGGGGAGGACGACGGGAGGGGCAATAAGCACTCAGATCAGTGGGAAAGAAACTACCTAGGTACCCAGGTATTCATTACCTGATTGCCCACGGACACCTTCCTCAAGACGGGATGAAGCTCGCCACGAGACGAACTCGAGCGATTCCCGAAATCGCCAATGATGGGCGCACATTTTTGTGACTGGGTGATCAACACATGTTTCATCATTCCTCCCTGGTCGCAACCATCCAAGGCCGTGATTTGACTTCTTGCTGGTTTCGTCTCCTGATGCGGGCGACCAATGACGGACGGGGGATCGTGCTGGTGCCCTGGTAGCGAAACAAGACATATTCTCGCCAAAGTCAAACTGGAAACTTTCCCTTACCGTCTTCCCGGGCCAAGGCCGGACATAAGGGGGAGCCGGTCAAGCCAGAATTGGCCGGCCTGCTGGTGAAGAGAAAAAAGTGCGAGTCCTAAGTTACGAAAGGCCATGGATCAGGGCTTGTGATCAACTCTGTCCGGCGGGCGCAAGCTTTCCACCCAGACGAGGCTGCTGTCGTCATCATTCGGCTTTCAGCAGCAGCAAGCATCCCTCCTTTTCGTACAATCACCCAAGCGAACCCTCCCAAGGGGACCGGCACTCTGCACATTGCTCAGATAGTTTAGGCGCAGGCAACAGTCGCAGCAGGATGGTGAGCAGGAATGCGACGAGGTGAGCTTTCATATTGGAACTTGTGTCAGCTATGGGATCGGCGCTACACTGAGTACCGCAGGTAGCTGCACGATACCTTTAGCAGACCTCAGCTCTTGGGGGCTCGGTTGCTGCTGCATGTGTTAGTGCCGTACGGAGTACTTTGTACTGCTCTACTTGCCTGCCTTCCGATTTGTACTCCGGAGCTGTCTACGTACTTGTGCTATTCTCGTAACTGGCAGGTTTCTTACCGTAGAACTGAAAAGGAGGGGGCTGCGTGGGAGGCACGGAACAAGGATGTAGATGATCACGAGGTACAGTAAGACAAGGATTCTTCACAGGCAACCAGAATAAGCAAGAATGTGTTTATAGGAAACGATGTTTTAGCCATGATAATTGCCATTTGATTGTATGCATAAGTATGTAATCTGGTATCTCTTCTCCCATAGCCCATTGTCAAACACTGAGTGATCAGTGGACGTGTTCATCCAAAACCCTTGCGCTTTGCGAGTCAAAATACCCATCCCGATAATTCTATAGTTCCCAACCCGACGTGTTCATCATAAGTTCCGCCGTCATCGCCTTGGAATGCGAGCCTTTTGCGATCCGCCAAGAGCGCGCGGTATGTGTGTTAAGACGCCGTGATATGCCTCTAGTAATACAGTTCCCAAAAACCCAGGGAACGACGAGATGCCCTTCCAGAAATAACCCGAGATAAAATAGAGAAAAAAGAGAGAAACCAAAGAGGATTAAATCTTGTAATGGTACAGGTAGTAAGGCGCTCAGTAATAGAGACGCCCTCCACGAAAAGAAGTTGCCGAAATCCGGTCGGGCCAGCCATGGCCGGGTAGGAAGTTTGGTTGATTGAAGGCCAGTCTGCTCGTCCTGCCAAGACGGGCATATCCGGTGTAAGCAGGCCATTTGATTCGACGGCTGCGATTGAGCAAGCGTGGAGTCGAAATGACTGCAGAGGTAAAACGTTGCATGGCCAGCTCAAGAAGCGGAAACGCGATTAGGTGCATGCTGAGCAGAATGGGGTTGCCGGGCCTCGCATGTGCATATGCGAGCAGACGCCTTTGTAAGTTGGCGACCCGAGCGAACCTGTGATTGTGTAACGGACGCTGGCCAAGACGAAGCAAAAGAGGGGTATCAAATTGATGGTTCGGTTTGCTCTCGAAGGCGAAAGTTCGAGGAGCCAAGTATTCATGAGGTCGATAGCAGTGTTGTCTTGTTGTTGACCCTTTAGCCACGCTTGGGCAGAGGAGGAAGAGGTCGGCTGGGAGGAGGGCCGGGGCAAGGAGGAAGCTGAGATGGTCGCTGAGCAGGCATCTTGATTGTGGATTGGCTTGAGAAGCTCGTTGTGTGTTGTTGATATAGTTGAGGAACTGAGGGCTGTAGGCTCAGTTCTTGGTTGTGTGAAGGGTTGGTGTTGGTGTTGGTAGTATTGAGTGTCGAGTTGTTGACTGGAAGTCTTGATGTTCAGATGAAGCAAGATGAAGTTGAAGGCGAGAGTAGAGGCCTAAGTAAGCAGATGAATCTGTGTTGATGATGAGAGTGATCGGATCAGAAGCTCGTGGGGAAGAAGGGAGGCTCGGTGCCTTTATGTATTCTGAGGCCCGTCTGGTGTTTGCTTCGTCCTAGTCAAAGGTAATCTGAAGTGAAGCAGCCCGCTCAGGGCAGGGCAATGAGCCGACAAGGGGGGGCGTGTAATGAAGTTGCGATGGGGGAAAGGAGGTGTGCGAGCTGAAGGGGGGTGTGCTGGAAAAGGCGGACAGAATTGAAAGTGGAAGTGGAGGAGTCGCTCGCAGCTGCCCCCAGGGGGGGGG
>JALNIO010000038.1:0-22480 GCA_023509875.1 Rugonectria rugulosa
GTAAGATCCATGAATGCCAACTCAACTCAGCTATGACGGGTCCATAGCCTGTACCAACCAATTGAGGGTCAATACTTGCACATCGCTCAAGTACATAGCACTGTGCCATTTACCAGGAGCGTATTGGCGTCAAGCCCTTGAACGTCTTGCTGGCTGGTCGTTTCCTGCTTCTCTTGCTACCCAACGGTAGTGTTTCTTAGGCAGCAGGTGTTGCCGTTCATTAATCCTCAATAGAAAGCAGTGCACCTTACGTCGCTATCGCAGCTCATCGAATAAGAGACTTGTGAGGCTCAAACTTGCCTCCGTCCTAAGGGTCCATTACAGTCTTGTCCTTTCGTGTTAAGGGGCCCAGAACCAATGATTGATTGATGAACAGTTGTCATCGGGTAGGGGATCAGATGTCAACCACTAACTAGCCAAGGTAACCTTCTGACGGGGAGGCAGTTCACCTGGTTTGCGTAGTACCGCCCAAGTGCGTAAAGGTAGCTTGAAATAATAGAAAAATGTCGTATATATCATATCGTCAAGCTATTTACTATTCATGCAAACCCAGTCATTATTCCGAGCCCTATAAAATCTCTCCACGAGACCGACAAGAAACACTTGCACTGTGCGTCGCCAAAGCCGACATAATTCAGCTCTGCCCAAGCTCCGCGGCCGTTAAGTTGCGAGCCGTCTCCTCCATGACCGTGAGATTCGTGTACCGCTGCGCCCAGCTCCCCTGCTTCACCGCGTTCGAAGGCACGGCCGAGGCGCTCGACAGCGAAGGGTCGGTGTAGTAGTCGACGTGCGTGCGGTAGTCGCCGCCCAGGGACGACGACGAGTTGGGCAGGAAGGGGGCCTCGTTGGAGGCGACCTGGACCTTGAGGCACTCCTTGAACTGCACCGAGGGCAGCGACGAGAAGAAGCTGTCGTACTTGGAGGACATGGCGGTGTCGAGGCTCTGGAAGATGGAGCCCGACGGGCAGTCGTCGTCGTCCTCACAGGTGCTCTGGAGGACGGTCCACGGGTTGCGGCAGTTGTCCTGCTCGCACGACTTGGTGACGAGGAGCAGGGCGTTGAGGCGGTGGATCAGGCGCTGGGTGTAGTTGCTGGGGTTGTTGGATGCGAGAGCGAGGTTGGTGAGCTCGTATGGATCGTCCTGGTCACCAAACGTATTAGCTATAGAGTACAGGAAAATCGCAATTTCTTACTCACGATTGTGTTGTAAAGCTCAGAATCACCGGTGCACCACTTAGTGTACATGTAGCCCGTACTTTCTCCCACAATACGCAGAGCCTTGTAGCTGTTGTTGGCGCTATTACTCTGCGACGGCAGCTCAGCGACCGAGTTGCCCCAAAACTCTGTGTGGATGATGTCTCGGTACTCTGAGCCAGTGTAGTTGTCAGGATCGTGCCAGTCATCAAGCAGACTACGTCCATCCAGGAACACCGGCAGGTCACTGGAGTCAACGCATGCAATGTCCAGGAAGGTGGGTGCGAGATCAAGATGGGCTCCGGGAATACGCGAAGTCTTGTTGGCTGGCACGTTGGGACCTCGCACGATGAAGGGAATGTTGGTGTCGGCAATGTAGGGCAAGGTCTTGCCAGCGCCGACGCGGTGCTGACCCAGATGGTACCCATTGTCTGACGAGAAGACAACTACGGAATGTCAGTTGTGATTCTGTTGGAGGAATAAAGGTACTTACTGTAGGTGTTGTTTATGACGCCTTGCTTGTCGAGATACTCAACAACGTCGTGAACAATCTCATCAATACCCTGAAGCGCCTGGATTCGACGGCGATAATGAAGATTGATGCGGGTGATTTGAGTCGAGGTCAACTGATCCAGATCTTTGAGCCAAGATGGCTTCTGGTCAGTGTAGTTCTGGTCTGGGTTGAAGCTCGCATCCTCCGGGGCCGTAGCGTCCGAGTAGGAGGTGTTATGTCTCGACAGCGGCACAGGAAGTCCCGATGAGATTTGCAAGTGAGGTGACACAGGAGCAAGAGTCAAATAGAACGGACTATCCTGTTCCTCGGTGAGGTACTGAAGTCTCGAGAGGCTGCGCTCAATTAGTGAATATTCCCACTGGAATTGCGAAAGGCTTACACTTTGGCCCGCAGCACGTCCGTTTGGTGGTAACCCTTGTAAAGGATGGGCGTTTCTCCATCTTTGGAGAAGACGGGCGTGTTGAACTCGTACGTGTAGGGATCAACCTTGAAACCGTGAGATTCTGTTCCAATGTGGCTGCCAGTGAGGAAACTTACTAGAATGTCGGCGCGATCCCAACCTTGAGGATAATCCTGATACATCGCTCTGTTATAGCCGTTCAAGAACTTTCCAATGTCTGTTCCGCAACCCGTTAGCTTTGCATCTCTAGTAGTACACGAGACTTACATTCTGTTCGATATCCGGCGCTGCCAAGCCACCTAGGTAAGTAGGCGTCGTCTTCAGCGGACAGCAGCCACTTCTGATAGCTTCCACTGTTTGTGCGTCAGTACTGATGCAACAATTTCTGACAATTTGAACGAATTCTTGAGACCTACCCTGGCGCACTCACGTGAGTGATGTTGGTATTATGTCCATGCTGGCCTCTCAATAGAGAAGCTCGGCTAGGACAGCAGTTGGAAATGGTGGCAAAGTGGTTTGTGAAGGAGGTTCCATTGGATGCCAACTCAGTCTTCACGCTGGGCATGTAGTCCAGGGAGTTTAGGTGAAGGTCCTGGTCATCAGTAAAGATGAAGACAATGTTGGGCCTTGTGGAAGGACATGTAGTCGAGTTGGAAGCAGCCAGACTGCTCCCGACGATAGTGGCGCCGAGCAATAGTTTATTGAGAGACAGCATGGTTGCCAGTAGAATCTCTTGAACAATAAAGAGTCTCTATTGAGAGAATCAACTTAAACAGATAGTATCTACTGGAGTTGTTATATATACGCGTACAGCAAATATGGATAGATGACGCAACCCTTTTCTTCCCCTCAACTGGCTCTGACAATCCGGCCGATCCAGACCTCTCTTCCTCCGTCCATTTGAATATCGAGTGGGTATATGCAAGAGACGGAAACCCACCTATGTCATCTCAACACGACCGATGACCGACCAAGCAAGAGTCCTAGGGGTGCATTGGGATCATTCGACCTTACGTATATGCCCGCAGGGGTTCAAGGCAACTCGCAGAAGATAGTTTTGCATGATCTGTGAGCGGGTGCAACACACGGGAGTCGGATTGTCGGACGATCGACCGCAGCCGACTTCCTTTTGTTCGCATCCGCGTTGGCCGCAGGGGTATAATACGTCCTTTGCCCCTTATAATTATATGTACCAAGTAGAGTGACCGTTTGTCTGCACCGAAACCCCAGGTACAGATCCCCCCACAAAAAATGTGTGGCAGGTTAAACGGTTACGAGATGGCATGTACAGACAGTATGGTCATTTGCAAAAGATAACAACCACCCTCATATATTTCGCAGTTGCGTTGCAGCTTCTTGCATGCTGGTCGACCCAAAGGGAATGAAACGGTAGTCATCTGAGCCGGAGAAAAACAAGGATTGGCCCCTGTCCCTCCTGCACATCCGGGAGATAAAGAACCTGGCACCGTCGCAGCTAAATGAGCCCTGGCCATGACGATCTGCCCTGTACGGGAATGGATCAGCATCCGCCAGGGCAAGCTGAATGGCGGAATGCGGGGCTCGAAGAACGCCATCGGAACTAAGACGATTGGGGGAGCCATTGTCACCATTCGTCGTAGTATTCTTCAGGTAAAATGACTGCTGCAGTGCACTATACACTACATGTACGGAGTGCATCCCCTCCGCCCTCCCTGTCGTTGTCTTCGGAAACTCGGCGAATAGAGAGTGCATCACCTCTTCCAAAGGAGTCCCCCTCCCCCACTGCCGCAGGCCAACAAAGCAAACGATGATTTGAGGGGTTTTGTCAGAATCCGTAACTGATTGCAGACTGCATGCTTTCCCCATTCTAGCACGCCATCCTCGTGACGTCTTCATTGCACTATGGGGAAATAGCCACCGAGAGTCCTTGTGTTTGTTTTCGGGCCATCGCTGTCTTCATTGGCTGAGTCGGGCCGGATGATTTGATTCTGCACGGGAGAAGGACTTTTGCGTTCATGTCATATTGACCGGGTCTGCTTCTGATATTCATTCTCACCGCCACTTGGAAGCATGAGAAGGATGGTTTGCCCAATGAATAAGGTTGTAGGGCATGTTAGGATAGGTGAGCGCAGAGTGACAAGTCTGGTTGTTATGGTACGAGAGGCAAGGGCTTTCAAAGAGTTTTCAACCTTCGTCGTCTTCATCGTTTATGTAGTATAGAGTGAGGGGTAGATAATCCATGTAAACAAGTTGTTTTGGCCTCTCGAACGGTGTCCATATATCCACAAGACACTTCAGTAGAGGGGCCTCATGAGAGAAAGACAAGAGTGGCAGTGATTGGGACATAGTCCGGGGCACTGCGCATGTGAGCCGCAGCATCGGTTCCCCAGTGAGAGCTACATACATCCTTCAACCGTGACTCATCGAGAAGCATACATGTTATAGACGTACTACTACGTTGATATAAATTCTATGCACATGAATAGAAGCACAGAGTGTGATTGGTGGAAAGCTAGCAAGGAACGGACAACCACCCAATTAAGTTGGCAGTTGACTCGGATATTCGTTCCCGTGATACTCATTGGCTTTGAGTCCAGTGCCTCGTAGGTAGACATGGCTTGGCAGAATACAACCCACCAACACATATGACCCCGATCGCGGAGTAAAGGGCGAGTTCCCGAAATTCGATTTGGCATGTGGTCTAATTAAGACGGGTGCGATCTTTGTACTTGCAACTCGCAGGTGGTGTTGCTCAAAGGCATCCTGCGTGCTGCCCACCTTGATTCTTTCATTTAAACTCCAACGCAATAGATCTTTATGCCCTCGATTAGAATCGTAAACTCACGGGAGGCGTTCAATCGAGGACGACAAAATCCATAATAGTCTCAAGTCGTTGAATGGAGTCCTCATATTGCGACTACTTAAAATGAGAGGCCAGAGATTCAAGAATACGTGTTATAAGGGGGATGAATAGACGACAGGAATAGTAACATTAGGGAACTATCTCGTGTGTTGTCCGGTAGCGCAGTGAAAGGCGACCGAATAGGCCTTGGACAAACAAATTTCCAATAATTGAAAAGAGACGTAGGATGAGTGCTCCTGTTCTATGTCACTCAGCTCATTCGGAACGTAAAAGGTATCTTCTTTAGAAGTTATTCATCTCACGGATGTTAAATGTTATCTTCTAGACCAAGTGGTCACTACGAGTGTTTATTTGAACACGGAGAGCTGAATACCTTTGAAGCGAACCACAATATTTTCTCTCCCAGTGGTTTTCTCGGGAAGCCGCAGGAAGAAGCCAGATGATCTTCCCCCAACCACTAAGCGTGCAAAGATTGAACTCGACTTCTTCTTCTAGTGATATGACATCACCTAGTATTGAGAACCGGGCTATCCTGAGCTCAGGACAAGAGTTTGGTTTTGAAGCCTGGTCCTCAATCCGCCTCAGTGACAAGTCGCTAGTTAGGCGGAATAGTATCCATCCTAAACACTTCATCTTCCGGGTGGAGAATTGGTCAACAGGTTCGTTGTCGATATGGTTAGGTTTGGTTTCACTTCTCGACATATCAATATGGAGCGTTTAATCTCATGTTCTTCTGTAGCTGTTACCTCGGCAAAGGCATCGCCTTATACATATCGAGTCCCGGGCGATGCTATCACACCGTTTCGACTGGTGAGCAACTCGGGAGGGGCGCTGAATCAGGTGATAACTGATCAATGGAACCAAAGAATAGTGGCGAATTCCAAATTTGACAAGGAAATGTTGAATAAAAATAATATATATCTCGGTAGTCACCGTTCATGATGCTGCCAAATCAATCTTCGTTTGCTATGGCATATTCTATGGTCAAGTCGCTAACTGAGATGAGAAAGAAATGTTGATAATCTCACACAACTTATATTTACCACCTTGGGCCATCACAAACTTGCAGCTCTGGTTCCGGACCGAACATAGGTGTATGCAAGGAATGGAAACCAGCAAGATGGGGTTGTTCTATTGAGCCTGCCAAGTCTGCCTGCAAATATTATACCACTTTTCCCTCCTCTTCATCCCAGCTCAGCCACAAGCGCCGGCCAGCTGGTCATATCCATGTTTCAGCACTGCCTGAGTGTAGGACCAGAGCCAATAGCGAAGCGCGACAGTTTCAAATCCCCACCATATGGTAGGTCGCCTAGCCGCCCTGCGTCTCCAAGCCTCCAATATTTGTCTGTTGTCGACACTTCATTGGCGGTTAAGCACTGCTGTTGGGGGCTGAGCTGCACTGCAGTATGCCTTGGGCTGTCGGGCTTACTAAGGGAGATGATGAAAAACCCCGCCCGAATCTCACCTGTCCAACCTGCAACTCGAATCTCTTGCCAGTATTGAACACATCTTTCCTGCGACCGTTTGGACATTGGTCCAACGCTCATGGTGCGGCGCCATGGACCCTTTGTCAGCCATCGCCAGCGTCATCGGTATCATCCAAGGAGTTGCGGCAACGAAGCACGTGGTCAGCCTGATCAGAAGCATTCCTGGGATCCAGAAGGAGTATGATGATCTCCAGAGCGAGGTACGTGTGCTGGGACGGTCCTACTCAAACGAAGATTGAGACTGATAAAACCTGAATAGCTCGCTGTCCTCGACTTCATGGTTAAGAATGCCTCCCGAGAGACCGCCCCCCTCGCCATTACAACTCTGGTCCAGGAAAAGCTCGATCAACTCCTCGCCGATTTCCGCGAAGTTGAACAGAAATGCTCCACGCTGGCAAAAGATGGGAAGAATACTAGAGCAAAGAAGCTTCGGTGGCTGGTCGAAGGGAACACGATGCAGAAATTACGCGAACGGGCGTCCAACGCAAAGCAAGACCTGAGCATCGTGTTGGGGCTCGGCCAGCGAAACGTTGTTGAACACATGCTCCAGCAGTAAGTATCGAATTCCTATGGGCCGCCCTCGTTACTAAAACACTATCCATCATAGGCAAAATAAGCAACAACAGCAATTTGAAGCTCTCATCACCCAATACCAAGGTTTGGCCAACATGTTCATCAATCAAGGGGGATCGCAGGACTCTGGGAGAATTCAAGAGCTACCCGACAATGAGCAGGACGAGGAACTGGAAGATGATATCGCAAACTCGGAGCCGAAAAAGCACGCCCAAGATGCTTCCAACATCAGCGTATTCCCAATCCAGAATCCCTTGCCAGGCCAGTTTCCGAGCTGGTTCGATACCACCATCTTGGAAAGAATTCAGCCCCTCACTCGCAGTGGTTGTTCTGAACGTTGCCAATGTCCATGCCATTTCGACACAACGAATTCAGGCAACACAAGCTGGGTTCAGTCCGCATTTGGCACCTGGTGTTTACGCTACAACACGCTGCCCACGACACGAGACAAAGCATGCATTTCCAGCTGTAAGCGCAGAGCTCATGTTGGCCTCACGATCGAGTATCAGCCTCCAAAGTGGTTTCGCAATGCATGGCCGCGGATTGATTCAATCCGGTTCCTCCGGCCACGACAAGTCATTTCCACGAACGATATGGTGTGGTTCCTCATGTCGAAGCCGCGACAAGAAATGTGCACCTTTATGGAAACCGATTTTCTCTTTTTCCCTGGCGATGAGGTCGGGCAAGAAATGGGGATAGTAGAGGTGAATTCAATTCGTGTTTTCTTTTGGCGTGAAAATCGAGAATTAACGGCTTATCATCTAGTATGCATTACAAGAAGAGGCATGGGAGTTCTTGGAAATCCTTCTGCTTGTTGTGTGGAAAAGCTTGCTGCCGAAACAGGGCCTACCAAAGTGAGAGATGCAATAGTCTTTTAAGCTTCAATTTCTTGTTACTAAATTCCATATAGAGTGCTTTTCTTTTATACAAACAATATACTTGACAACTGGCAACTGGGTGAACGAGAAAGGTATTTGGTCAAACGTGTCAGGGATCTGGCCGACGATGGGGAGGAAACAAGACGCACGCAGCTCTTTGAAACAATTTTGCAGGAAGGCGATGTCGAAGAGGCCATCGAGCGACAGCCGTGGGCCGTTGGTGTGCTTGATTACACCGGGGTGGCACCCTTGCATCTCGCAGCTGAAAATAATGACATTACGACCATCGACGCTCTGATCAGAGCCAAAGCCGACGTCAACCAGAGAGACTGCACTGGCTATACCCCGTTGATGGTTGCGGCAGGTAGCGATTCATTAGAGGCAGCCAAACGACTCGTTAGCGCGGGTTGCAGCATTGATGCTACAAAGTTTGAAGGGCGGACCGCACTCCATGTCGCTACAGAATTTTCTTCACATGACCTCATAGAGGTTTTGCTTGATGCAGGTGCATCACCAAGTACAAAGACTTCCCTAGGTCGCACGCCCCTTCATCAACTCGCATGGTCTAGGGCGGACGAAAATACAGTGGCAAAGAGTTTTGAACTGCTCATGGCAGCAGGAGTCGATCTCGAAGCAAAGGATAAATCGGGAATGACCCCACTACTTCAAGCTTTGACGGATAACAATGTACCGCTTCTGCGTTGCCTCTTCCAAGCTGGCGCATCCCCATACGCCGTCGACAGTCATTCCAGAAACATTTTACACTTCGCCGCGGAAGAAGCCGATGCCAAGACTCTGCAATTCCTCCGAGACCAGAAGCTTGTTGGCATCAACACGCACCTTGTGGACAAGTGGGGAGATTCACCCTGGTCCACATTTCTTTGGCTTTCAAAATTCCCGGTGGGGAAACCTTTGGTCGTCCGACGTCCAAGTGACCAAGAGAAGGATTTGTTCGTCCAACTTTATCGTGAAATTCGAGACAGAAATCTTGATCACGATATCAATGCCCTGCAGCAGGTTAGTCAATGTTTATCTCAAACGGATGCCAAGTCTGCTCTCCGCGCCATTGCGCCCTTGATCGAGAAGATGGATGAGTGGAATCAAGATGATATGCTCTTCCTTTGTATGGACGTTCAGCAACACATCGACAACTCTAATTGGAGAACAGCCATGGATATGGTGAATAGATGTATCGAGGTTCTGCGGGAAATCCAAGACTCATCGCCATTGGATCAATTTAGATATACATATACGCCATCAGCGCCACAAGAAGATTTTACTAGCAGTAGTAGTGAAGGCGGAGATGATGATGAGGACGAAGACGAAGACGATGGAGACGGAGATGGAAGAGAGGGATAATTCCCTAGCTGAATGACTATCATACAAAAGCTAGGAATACTATAAAGGTGGGCTGGACATGATGGAGAAACAGAAATGATCCAACAGGGTACAGGCGTTATTTTAATTTGAAATCCACTACGCAGGAGGGCAATTCTCCAAGTTCATCAACCTCAAAACTAGATGGGTTTCCTGCATCTCAAAAAGCCGGATTGACTCCGTCATAGTCCGGATTCTCAGCATGTGCCCTCAACAATACCCCCGGCCAAGTCGCGGGTGGAAACTTCTCGTCACTTGGGTAAGTCGCTTTATCCACGTAGGGAATCTTCCTGGCCTGGCCAACCACAGCATCAGCCAACGTCTTTTCTGCGTTCAATCTCGGCAGCAGAAGCTCAATTTCCTGGTAGTATGCTTCCACACCCCTCTCAGATCTCGAAGCTGGCGACCCAAAGTCCAGAAGCACAGCCAGACGAATGAGGCGCGACAAGGGGTCGATGCGCTCTGCGATGCCGGGCGAGGTATGCAGCGCAATGGCAGTCCAGGCCTGGTGAGCTTGGGCCTCTGCGTAGGAGTGCTCGAGGAGATGGTTCTTTGCGCAGTCGGCGGAACAGACCTCGAAGCGCTGCGAGCCGTTGTAGAGATCGCTCGTGCCGATATCGTGGTGGACGGCGGCAACAAAGAGGAGAGTCAATTGCGGTTCCGAAGCAAAGTCGGAGCCTTCCTTTTCGGCAAGGAACTTGGCCAAAAGGTAGACTCGGAGAGAGTGGTTGAAGATGGGAAGAAGGAGGGACTTTTGGGCAAGGTGAAGAGCCGACTTGCAGACTGGAGTGTCTGGAATCTGAGCGAGAATCTGCTGGTCAACAGCGGGGATCTGTACTTGAGGGGAAGCCATTGTGTTTGTCTACAGAATTTGTATGATTGTCTCTCGTGGTGAAGGTATTATAGACGTTTAGGAAGGATGGTGAGAGAAGCGGGGAGATGTGACTCGGACAAGTCGGCCAGTCCGGCCAGTCCGACATTACTCAGCATCCTTGCCGAGGAGCATTTCGTCATCCCATGGGAGTATGACAATTAACTCAGGATTTAGTCAACTGCAGCAGTCAGAATAAGTCAAGATTCAGTCCCAAAGTAGGCCATTTGTATTAATATCATGCCGAGGTGCTTGTTACGCTAGTGCTCTGAGCAAATTGATCCTAGGAGGTGAAACCATCCTCGCGCATCCTTCTACAACTGCCCAGGCACTCTACCCTACTCATTCGTAATAGTTTACACAAGGTATTAGAAGGTGTTGAGACTTATATATGTCCGTTCTGAGAAGACTTTGCAATTAGTGTTTGGGCTCCCCGCGATTCCTACACTGTTAGTCCTACAAGCGCAAAACAACACCCAATCATAGACCGCCGCCTCATCTTGAGCTACTAGCTAACTCGCGTAGTTAGTAGTTGTGTACTGTTGCCTAGAGAGTAGCCCACTCTTAAATTGTAAGTCAATCCAAATGAGAGCCAAAGTTCCATGCATAACGGGCTCACCGCCAACGTCTTCAATCTCAGCTATCAGTCTTGCCTGCCAGACATGTCCCAAATAACTGCAAACCCCTATGAGGCTGACACGGATAAGATCCCACCTCGAGATCGATACATTGCTGAGCCCTTGTACGGTCGTTATCTCCCAAAGGCCGACGACTTTGTTCCCGATCCCAAACACATCAACTCAACCTCCCCAGAATCTCTCGAGTACTGGGCCTCCGTGCTAGATCGTTGCACTTCTGCTGTGAGAGCTTATGAGAACATTGATGGTGGTCGAGATGTCTTTGCGCTCGGCACAGTAATCGTCAAATCGAGCCACCTACATCCAGTACTACAAGGCAGGCGAGCAGACCGCGATTATTCATGGGCGGACGCAAATGAAGTCTCAGCGACTGCTCTAGCCAAGTAGGCCCTCAGGGATGTCAAAGTTCCAGATATTTATTTTGCAGCCAAGGTTTGTTCGCTCCTTTGCTCCGTCTACAAGTAATACCCTCACTCACCATCTCAGATTAACAGTCGATACGTCCTAGTGCAGGAGAGAATTCCCGGAGTTGGTCTCAACATCGCCTGGCAGTACATCTCCAAAGCTCAAAAGGAAGACTTCAAGGCGCAGGCCCGACAAATTCTCCGTCAGCTTTCCGCAATCAAGCCTCCATCCGGGCAGAGCCACCGTGCCTATGTCGTACCAGACCCGAATCCGGTGGATCATAGAGGCATCCAAGAACTCGAGAAAAACATCATCTTTTCGGAAAATAGAGACACAGACCTCTACTTCATGCACAATGACTTTAGTCAATCAAACACAATCGTTGACGACGGCAAGATTGTCGGACTAGTGGATTGGGAAATGGCCGGGTTCTTTGGCTGGAAGACTGCGGGCAACGTTCATCTACAGATTCGAACCCCAAAACGGGAAAACTTTGCGGCACTGAACCTGTCGGAGGAATTGCTTCAGGATATTCTCCTTTGGGATGATTTGTATGATGTATCAAAGGATTAATGGAGGAGTATCAGCGTAGTTCTTTAGATTTCAGTTGGCAAGGATTGATTCTTGTTAATGTCGACAGGTTACATCTCGCAACGAGAGAAAATACCGAACCAATATTGAGACAAAGCGACCAGATCCAAACCGGATCGGTTTTGTCCTAGTTTCTCCATCTACTCAAGGGTTCACGACTATCCAGGGTACGAAGAAGCAGAAAATATGAGCGCAAGTTGCTCTGACGTTTACACAGAGCAAGCTACTTCTTACTCTCATTATTGACGTATAGGCCAAGGCATATAACACTGGTTGCTAATTACATTACCCATAACATATGGCTTATTAATACTACTCGCGTGGTGCCATGTTGTCCCCCCTGCTATTTGCCCAGGAACCAGCTGCAAGCTAACATGACACATGAGATGGCCGGCTACCTTGGTACGCTCTCAAAGAGCGTTGATCAACCGTCATAACAACCAATTGGAATTAACTTGATTGTTTTCATATGCGGAAATAGCAGGCATATCTCCGTACGCGAGCTTGATTACTCAGCTTCGTTCATGGCATTCTGTCTGGCCGGCGTAGTGGTTGGTCAACATGGAATGGCGTGCTGTTAATTGATCATGACACCAATGATACCGACCAACCCAGTGCCGGAGTCCATCTCTGGGTGCTACCTCTAGCACACCATACTAACTAATCTATGGCTTGCTCTTTATACTACAGAATGGTGTGACCGTCATGATGGCTTCTCCGCATTCTGGTGCGTGTGGGAGGCTAAGGGCAATGATTTACCAAGATTTCTCCCAGTTGACGTGATCAGGTAAGAGTATCGGATAAAGAAACTCCATTTAAATATTTAAGATGCCCATGTTCCACTTCTCTCAGGAAATATGAGAGCAATACTCTGTCCACCGGAAATACGAAACGCAGCTTGAGAAGCAATAGTCACAACCATGTCTTCAACGGTGACCGAAACCAAGGACACCATCAATGTCAAACTAGCCTTTGACACGACTCTCCATAAGCAGGTAAGTGAATCGATATTTGTTGTATGTCATTACGCTGACCTTTATCCAGTACAAATATGGCGCATACCTGCCAGTTTATGATGAGACGACCACTTTCCCGCCTCTGCAACCTTTCGAGTTCAACGACCGTGGGTTAGTCGCCAACAAGGCGAAGCGCAACCTCTTACCAGAGGGCAACCCAGACATCAAGGTCGACAAGATCACACCAGTGATTGGAACTGAGATTCGCGGTCTCCAGCTTTCTCAGTTGAACGACTTGCAAAAGGACGAGCTTGCTTTGCTCATTGCGGAGCGAGGTGTCGTCGTCTTCCGCGACCAGGACTTCAAGGACATCGGGATTGAGAAGCAAAAGGAATTTGGGCGATACTTTGGCCCCTTGCACATTCACGTAAGATTCTCTCTCTCTCTTGGCATTGGGATGCATCGACTAACGAGGTAAAGCCAACCGGCTCTCACGTCAAGGACCATTTAGAATTACACAACATTTACCTGGGACCTGACAATGAGTACAGAAACCAGAGCAAGCTCGACAAGCTTAGCACTGTGGGCTACCACTCTGATGTGTCTTATGAGCACCAGCCTCCTGGCATCACCCTGCTCACTCTTCTTTCTGTGCCCCCAACTGGTGGAGACACGGCGTGGACAAGCCAGACTGCAGCCTACTCTCGATTGAGCACGCCCATCAAGGCATTGCTCGAGGGACTGCGCGCTGAACACAGCGGCTTTCCTCAGGCGGAGAATGCGCGTCGTGATGGTAAACATGTTCGACGTCAACCCATTAAGAGCGAGCATCCCATCGTAAGAATTCATCCGGTACGTCTTAAACACGACACTCTACTCGGGAACACTTGCTAACAAGAACAGGCTACTGGCCAAAAGGCACTCTTTATTCAGCCTGGATTCACGAAGCGTATCATTGGTCTCAAGCGCGAGGAATCGGACGCTTTGTTGGACCTCTTGTTCAAGGTGAGTTAGCTAATGTCACATTGGAGTATATCGAACGGCAGCTGAGACATAACACAGCATATTTCCCAAGGTCAGGACTTCCAGGCTCGTGTTCGATGGGAAGAAGGCACCGTTGCACTCTGGGATAACAGAGTCACCGCGCACACTGCCATCAGCGACTACAATGTGCATAACCCCCAGGAAGGCTTGCGCCATGGGTTCAGAATTACTACTCTTGCGGACCGACCGACTGGAGTGAATGGCCTCGAGAGTGTCTGGTAAATTGTTCTTGACGAGATATTTCTGTCGCATAATCAGAGACCTAGGTAGTCACATGTCATGTAATTTGCCCAGCCAGATTGAATGAATTGAGTAAAACGGCTACAGCATCACTCGTCCCAGATCTATCTCAGTGCATGCTGCAGCTATCTTCTAATTTGACAAAGCCACCCACTACTATGTCATTATCTGCTTCAATCTAGTTCTGCTATACCTAAGAGGTCAGTTCAGCTGAGTTCAGCTGGTTGCATCTTGAACCAGGGTGGTAGTCCTGTGGGCTTCCAGTCGAGATCGACCAAAGCTGTCGCAGCCGAAGCAACCTCCACATACACATACGAGCCGCATTCCCTCTCGACCTTCCAGATTCAGTCTTTATTAATTACGTGCTAGGTTGTCCGTATTGTTAGACAAAGCAGTTGCCAGTAAATCACATCAATTTTGTTGGCAATGCAACGCAGCGGCCAGCATCCCCCACGTTATATGTACCTCGAAGGGCGTAGGAGTTCACCGCATCGTAATTAATCTGCTCTGATGTCCTTTAATCAACGACCGCGTGAGTCATCTGGCCATCTTTCCATTATCCAAGGTATTTATAAGCGCGTTTATTACTAATGGTTACGAACATCTCATCTGCGACAGCATCTGTATCTGTGAATGGCACTAAGTCACATCTGTCTCGCCGAAGGAATCTTCACATCGCACCAATCCGAATCAAGTCGCCAGCAAGTCACGTCAACACCAAAAGTTCTGGCGTTGATAGTGTTGATATTGACTTTCACCCGGGAATAAAATATGTCCGAACAGTCTTACCCCACTGGGTCGTATGACGATTGAAGATATATATCTATAAACACGCCTACTTTTCATACAAGTCCATCTAGAACAGTCAAGCTCCATATCAATTGACACAGTGACAAGACTCCTATCTACATCATCATCTTTAGGCCTAACACGCATCTCTTCAAACACAATTACCTCACTCAATCTCTCCCATAGCCCAAGATGCCGTCTCCCATCTTCCCGAAACGCCTCCAGCCTGGCGACACCATAGCCTTCATCTCACCCTCAGCAAGACTAAACGACAGACTGCCCGATGTCATGCAACGGGCTACAAACGTTCTGACCGACAGGGGCTACAAAGTCAAAACGTTCTACAACAAAGACAAGGGCACTCAGTCCTCCATCAGCAACCGCTTGAGCGAAATTCGTGCCGCATTCTCCGATCCCTCCATCTCGGCCGTCATCGCCACGATTGGCGGCACCACCTTCACAGAGCTTCTCCCAGCCTTGCTCGCAGACACTGAGCTGCAAGCCACCATCCGCGCAGATCCCAAGATCTTCGTCGGCTACTCGGACATTAGCGGCCTGCATTGGTTCCTCAACGCCACGACGGGACTGCGAACCTTTTACGGTCCGGGGGCTATACCAGAACTTGGCGCAGTGGGCTCTGCACATGACAAGAATTCGCCGGTTTCGTTTTGTGCCGAGAATCTTTTCCGCGCCATCGAAACGACCGAGCCCCTGGGTCAGATCCAGAGGTCGCCAATCTACGCTCCAAAGAAGGAGCCGTTTTGGAATGACTTCTCCTCCACAAAGGCAGCAGAGATCGCTCCAGCCCCCAAGTGGGAATGGCTTCGCCCAGGCAAGGCCCAGGGCCGACTATTCGGCGGTTGTCTGACCGTCGTGGTTCGTCTGCAGGGGATCAAGCCCATTGTCCCCGACTGGCGGGGAAAGATTGTCTTCCTGGAGACGGCCATGTCGGACGATGAAGTATCGGGCCTTGCGGTGTATCGAGTAAGCGCAGTGTTTGCCGATTTGATAGCGGGAGGAGTGTTCGAGGAAGCCGCAGGGCTCGTCGTGGGACGAGCTGCGGGATACGACTCCGAAGATCAGAGAAATAAGTACGCGGCCGCGATCAAGGGGCTCTTCTGCGAAGGTCCTTTGGCAGAGAAAAACTTTCCCATCCTGTTCAACGTGGATATTGGACACACGACGCCCATTGTCACGCTTCCGTACGATGCACTGGCAGAACTCGACTCGGAGAAGGATACCTTCACTGTCTTGGAGTCCAGCGTGCAGTGATGACGGAATATACTGTATGCTGGAACCGCGTAGTAGACAGAAGCGACTGATCTTTTTACAACAGTCGTCCAGTTAACATATTACAAGGAACCCAAAAGCAATACACGATTGATGAAACCATTGAGCTTTGTAGTGTGTACCTCAATAAAGAAATAGGTGACCATAACTTTTTTGGTTTATTTATCTATTTAACGTTGGTATACCAAGTGTCGTCTACATTGTCAAGTACTTCAGTTTCATGCCCAAATACACGTCTTTCTTAGCAGGCCCATATGCACATTGACAGTCATTGACGTCCAGCCTAATCTTATTCCCTTCGACATATATGTGACAATAGCATTCCTCACCCTATCTAGTCCTCGCAGGCCTTTACTTAATTAAAGCATGATCTCATTTCCCCTCTCAAATACAGAAACGGCAGCCAAAAACTTCATAGCATAATAGATCTCGTACAGCTGATCTCACGCAAGCACGTAGCATGCGGTGGTCTTGGGTTTCTCTTCTATTGCACCTGGGCTGAGTACCTGGCTGCATATCGGAAAGGGGAGTCGAATTTATACTTAGGGGAAGAATTGGAATAACTTGCTACCAGTTCAACAAAAAGACACTAGCAGGTCTTCTACTACAAATCTCTCTGAATAATAAAAATTTAAACGAAGCTTGAACACCCTCATCTGTTTTATAATAGGAAAGGTCACTAGTTATTTTGGTAATTTGACATAAATGGTTACTCGTCCGCCGGCTTCGCCAACGGCTTTCTTCCCGTCACAAAGGCCCTAGAGATTGCATTAGTATTTATCAGTCTCACAAAATATCACTTAACTTACGAGTACGTGTACAAGTGAATCTTGTTCGACTTGAGCTCCTCCCTCACCAACGCCAGAAGCACCTGCACCTCCTCATTAGTCCACCCACCGAACCTCGTAAACAACGCAAGCGAATAAGCCTCGAGCGCCCGCTCCAGGAACTGCACCCTGAAGAAGCGCCCAATTTGTTTGAGCTTGGGGTCCTTGGGCCATGTGCCCATGGGCACGTGCCTCTGGTCAAACTCGACGGCCTCGAAGCCCTCAGCCCTGAGCAGGTCGGGCAGCTTGGGCGCAATGTCGAAGCCGAGCGGCTCGCTGAGCCTCCGGAACTCGGAGAGCCACTCCCACGTCTTGCTATCCTTGCTGAGGGAGTCATCGTCGCAGAAGAAGTTGGCGCGGCCCTCGGAGATTTCTACCTGGCCGCCGGGCTTGCAGTGCGTGAAGCAGTTGTGGATAAGGGCAGGCCAATCCTGGATGGCGCCGGCTAGGGTTCGGGCGTGGATCAGGTCGAACTTGTCCTCTGGGAATGTCCATTCCAGTGTGGCATCGTCGACTTGGAAAAGAACGTTTGGTGGCACCCTAAACGAGTCAGCTGGGCTGAGGCAAAACGAAGGGGATGAATCAACTCACCAGTCTGGCTGAATGGGGCTCAGATCAGTCCCAATGACCTCAGCTGATGGGAACTGGTCACCGATGTCGATGGCCTTGATGTTTAAGTGAGCTCGATCTCTACGGAGAACATTGAAGTTCGTGATCACTCACCCATATGCCAGTACCTGTTCCAATATCCAAGATGGCCTGTGGATTCTTCAGCTTGGTCTTGCAGAGCGCACCGTCCAACGTCAGTGAGAAAACATGGTGAATAATATCCAGTCGTTCTTGCTCTGTCTCATCATTGGGGAGGAGATATTGTCCCGGTCGGTACGAGTGATACCGACGTCCATTCTCATAGACGTAGTCTCTCACCGAAGACGTGGCACTTGTCGTCTCGGATACATCGCTTGCATAGTTGGAGACAGCGTCGCTGTCGTTGTCAGTCTTTTAAATGATTAGCATCTGCTAAGGAATTAATCTTCACGAGAAGGAAGACTTACCTCTGCCTCAATCGCAGCCTGTCTTGGCACGTCGACTCCTTCTTCTCCCTCGGGACACATGATAATGGTCCGTTCTCTGGACACAATGTGCCGGTAATATCTGCGGGGCGAATGCGGGTTGCAGGATTCGCTCGATCTAATAATTCGAGATCGATGCGCTTCTAAGGATGGAGTCAATACCACGTTAGATGCGGGAGTTGATCCTGCGATCCTGCCTGCGTAGTGTCTTGGGATGACTCCAGTAGGTTGTCGATCACTTCGTCTGTTGCACAATCGAAGAGGGATTTCTCGTCGCTCATGAGATGATGAACCAACATGGAACGATTCCGGTGCGTCCGAATTACCCTTGGCCAATAACCTTGGAAGAATGCAGCCAGGGTGTCATATGGGGAATAGCAATGCTTGGCCGCCACCTGCTTTGCGGCAAAATACGAGCTTCCGTTCTGGGTGCTTCAATTGCCCAGTCGTGCTTGACTCGTCAATCGGAAGTTTGCTTGAGATTGGCATTGTTCGACTGCTCTACTGTATTTCTTCGCCGAAAGCTCGTTCAGAGTTGCGTTGCCTATGACTACCGTTGTCAAGGATATTGCCGGCTGTGCAGTTGGTTAAGCAATCTATTTGAAGCATGACGAGACATGTCTCAGTATCTTTAACTCCGCCTCACGGCAGGGGAAGCAAGTGCTGGAAGCTTCAAAAAGACGAGGGCAAAAATACTGCATCAGTGCATCGCATCAAAGACAGCAAACAGATGAGCCTGTGAAAACAAGGCCACTTCCAATTGACTCTTACATCCCAGAGAATTAGAACATTAAAGTTAACAAAGCATCAGCGGCGCCTTTTCCATTCATCCGTTGAACTTATCGCGAGTAATGCAAGGAATTCGCCTATACCTGCCTACCAGGTCAATGGTCCAAGCCCAGCATTCCAAGTGTCAGCCCTATTTATCCAGCTATGTATTGCAAAGCTAAGTTCACGGTCATGACACAGCACGTGGTGAAGTTGAGACGGAAGAATGCAATACCATGCCAGTGGCGAAATTCTAATAATGAAGCTCTAATTTAACAGCATGGCCCGGTCAAAGAAAGGGGTCAACAATAATAAGTAGACGTTCATTTTCCTTAGGCCCAAGCAAATCTTACCGAGGTCTGCCTCATATTATATCTTGAATCGTGGCTCATTAACCACAACCATTCATCACCATAAATGGCCGTCTCAATGTACGATGCGGGTAAAAGCTTCTTATTCATGTTCAAATTTGCACACTCCATAGCTTCTGCAGGTCCCTTCTAAACGTACCTGCCACAGAAAATGTCACCTCGATTCTCTCTAGCAGCTTCAAAATCGTCTGCTGTTGCCACACCTCGCGCGAACGCGCTCCCGCCACTCGCAGCGGGAACAACAGAAGCACTGGTGATATCCTAGAATGGTTGATGACCATTTGGCTGAGTGCTAGAATTTCTCCCAGGTGCAGCTGGACTTGGTCCTCGCTCAACGTCGAGACGTCTATGCCCAGGCTATTCCAGTAGACTATATCATAGTCAAAGACTCCAGAGAGGTATATGCTTGTAGCTGCGCAGAAGATCAGGGCCAGTAAACTGAAGTCGTCTTGCTCAAGTATTCCATCGGAGTTTAATCTTCCCAGCAAATTTTCCGTATTCTCGGCTCTCCATATTTGTAGAGCTTCCCGTTGGTGAAATCCTTCCATTGCCAGCTCCTGAGCAAGGTCCAAAACCCCCCGGGACTTTTCGCCATCAAACGAATCAATCAAGTCTTCCCTTATGCTTGGCTTTAATTAGAATTGACTCCTTTTGGGTTTTTGATAGGATCACTCACCGAGCGAGAAGCGAAGAACAGCGCACCACAATGTCCAACAACTTGTCCAAAGGGTGAGAACTCTTATCTTGAGTCTCATTCTGCAGTTGCGTCGACAATTCTTGCCATGCCGGTTGTGCCAAAAAGCTAAGTTCGTTGAAGACGACAGAGCGACAAACCTCAAAGATTTTGACCTCGATGAAGAATCTCTGAGCAAGTCCCGACTGACAAGCCTGGGGCCCGCTTGCAATCAGCGCTTTTGACGTTCCGTGGACCAGGTGTTGTATCCAGCCCTGTCCTGATGAGTCGGCCATGAGCTGGATAAACGTCAGTCAAGTTCATTGTAAATAAAATGAGCTGCGGTCTCACCTCGAACAATCCGAGGATCAGAGTAGTCCACAGCACCATGAGCCGAAGCTGTGCCTTGTCCGTTTGGTGCATCAAAGCTCCTCGAAGGCCTGAGACCGCTTTTGTGTAGGACTGCAATGCCCTATGGTGGTTTTCCTGTCGTAAAGGACCACCAGAAGTTGGCAGTCTCACAGCGGCCATGGCACCAAGGGATAGAATAGCATCTCTAAGGTATGTTCCTGCAGCTGAACTGCTGGCTAGATATCCTATGTCCACAGCCAGTATTCCGTTTCGACTGAAATTATTATTTTGGAGGAATACATCAAAGCAGTAGAAATAGAAGTGAGTTGGATCGGGTCTTGGACTTTGGAACAACCTCATCCCAGAACTTGCGTCGGCTTTCGTCGGCTGGGCATAACTGGCAGCAGTTTTTCTGGTCCCTCGATCAACCTGGATTCGTTGGAATCTGACACCAGGATCCGGGTACTGGCATACAAAGCCTTTCTTCTCGCAGTTACTGCATGGAAAAGTTCCCGAACACTTTCACCTGTCAGATGACCGGGGGCTTTGATGAGCAGTGGACCGTGGGAGGGCGTACCTTGAGATGACTTGCTGCGCAGTATCCACAGCGGGATCGCTTTTTACGGAGGTCGAATGGGCCAAGAGGCATGTTCACTCGAGGCTGAGTGCTACTTGGCCGAAAGTTGAAGTCAGATTGAAAGGAGTTTGGTAGAGGATCAAGTTGCTCAAACCAAGAAGGGAACTGATGCAGCGAGGTCAGGTGCCTTACTCCGTGGTGCGGCTGAGGCAGACCAAAAGTTGACGATGCCTAAAAGGGTAATCATTGGGCGACGCTAACTTAGATGCTAAGATGGTCTGGTAATTACATAGTGCAAGGATCGTCTTGTTCGTTCTATTATATCCAAAGTAGGCAAGATCTACACATGACGATGGCTTCAGTCTTGGAGAAAAGCATGAACTGGAATATAAATAAGCCATGTGTTCAGAAACATCTTAGGACTACAACTCCAGTCGCATCACCCTCCTCTTCCCCTACATTCTGTGGTATCCCAACTGCTTCCATTGTATGCAATAACTATTCCAGCAAAAATGGCTTCATTCATTCTTTTTCTCCTCCTCACCGTGGCCAACGCCATTGTCCTCCCCAATCCCGGCGGACGCTACAACGTGTCGTTGCAAGTCCACGCCATGGCAGACAACAGCCGTCTTGACCCGTACTCCCCAAAGAGCCATCGCCATCACCGCAAACTACTCACGTCTCTATTTTGGCCAATTGAAGATGCCGGTTCCTGTTCGACAAAGCTCGTTTCCTACATGCCACCCGCAACCGCTGAACTGTACGGAGCCCAAGCTAGTGCCATGGGCCTCAGTAACGACACCTTCTCCGCGCTGAGTCTCGAGGTTTGCGATGCAGTCAAGCACAAGGGTTGCAACGCCCAGGCGGGAAAGCCTCAGTATCCTCTCGCTGTCTTTTCCCCTGGCTCCGGAAACTCTAGGCTTTTGTACAGTGCCATGGCAAAGTCCCTGGCCAGCCAGGGGTATGTCGTCGTCACTGTCGATCATCCTTACGATGCCGATATTGTCGAGTTTCCCGATGGAAGCATCATCCTGGGTGCAAACATTTCAGAAGAAACCTCCTCTCTCGAGAAACTGACCAAAGTAAGAACACCAGTACTCTCTCCGGAATAAGGTGCATACTGACAACTGCCAGGTCCGAGCCCAAGACATTACTTTTGTCATTTCCCAATTGCAGAGCACTTCGATTCAATCATCCCTTAAGCAACTTCCTGGGAGCATCGATACGAGCAAAATCGTCCTATATGGTCACTCACTCGGTGGAGCATCTGCCGCCGCCGTTATGCTGTCGCACTCTCAAGTTCGTGCAGGCGTCGACTTGGACGGAGGACTGTTCGAGCCTGCACTCTCCAAGGGCCTATCAAAGCCCTTCTTCCTTCTTGGCCGACCCAATCACGATTCTGAAGACGCCACGTGGTCGCAGTTCTGGAAGCACCTTCGCGGACCCAAGGTTGAGGGCGAAGTATCCGAGACAGTGCATGGGTCGTTTACGGATCTGCCCCTGATCATGAGCGCTCTCAATCTTCCTGACGCAGCCAAGTCCCAGCTGGCGTCGGTGGTTGGCACAATTGATGCATCCAAGTTGAGCAAGATCTTGGCAAAGACTCTGTCGGCTTTCTTCGTTTCGGTCTTTGAGAAGAGCCCTGGGCATTTCCGCAAGACGGCGAATAGATTTACTGAGTTGTCGATTGTCAAAAGCAAGTTCTAGGCGAGGGCCGTTGAGGAAACCCAAAGTTGAAACTCCTGCAAATC
>JALNIO010000370.1:0-18220 GCA_023509875.1 Rugonectria rugulosa
CATTCAGCTGCAGTTGGTGCAACACACACTCATTCATCTACCGTTGTACCGTATACCGCCCATCATACCGGTATCCCCTACCCTACATCCACAGAAAAGTAACCCTGTACAAAGTACAATATCTCCCCCTCCATCCCGCCCCCAATCATCAACTCCTTTGGGCAGGTCATCAACCTCGTCCCTCCACTTAAACAAAGCCAGCGACAACCTGCGGCGTTTTGTCCCCATCCCTGCTACTCTCTCTTCCCAACTTGCAGCTGACAGATGACTTAGGCAGCCCTATTACTGGGAAAATCTGACATGCATAAGACAAATCCACCTTCTAGACCTTGAACAAGTAACCACTCCGTCCATACTCCGTACCTAGTTACCTAATAATGCGCTGCAGTGCGTACATACTCTCTGCTGCTCACCTCGTGTCTCACTCTCCTCTTCCTCCTCGTGCAGCTCTCACTCCCAACCAACACCTTTTCCCTTGCATGCATGATACCCTCGGCTACACCCCCTTCCCACCGCTCTTTGTTCTCTCTCTCGCCTTTGGTCATGGGTTGCAAATCGTCTTCAAGTCTCAAGCCTTGACACAATGACGATTTAATTAAAAAAAAACTACTACTACCTAATCTCAGAAACCCTGTCGCTTCCCCCAAGAGCCTCACCATGCGCTTCACTTTGGCCTGCTCGGCCCTCGCAACCGTCTTTGCCCTGGCCACCGCCCAAGACTACGATCGATATGGCGCCGTGCCAATTGATCCCAATGGCTTGACGCCGCGATTCTTCCTCGACAAGTCCCTCCCGCTCGCGAGGCGCGCAGACACTGGCTGCGGCGACGACAAACACACCTGTAAGTCCCTTTTCGCAAAACAACCCCTCCCCCCGCGCGCGTCCCGCACTCAGCAAACTCATCACTCTTCTTTTCCCAATCTACAGGCCTCGACGTAGGCTTCGGCGACGGCTGCTGCGACAACGACTCGTACTGCTACGTCAACCGCGATGGAGACCTCAGGTGCTGCCCCATCGGCTCCGACTGCGTCAGCAACTCGCCCTGCAACTCGACCGCCTACTTCTGCACCCGCACCGTCACCTCCTCCGGTACCGCCGAGGCCAAGACGGGTTGCTGCAGCCGCCAGTGCCCGGGAACGAGCGCCTACCTCTGCGCCAGCTCCCTCGGCGGCGGCTGCTGCTCCTTCGGCTCCGACTGCCTCGCCACCGGCGGCTGCGTCGCCCCCAAGACCACCTCGCGGACCGCCGTCCTGACCCCCATCCCCGAGGGCTGCACCACCTCCCAGCACAAGTGCGCCGACGGCTCCGGGTGCTGCGACGACTACCAGCACTGCACCGACGTGAGCGGCACGGGCTACTGCGCCGCCGGCAACCCCTCGGCGTCCATAAGTGTCGTCGCCGACGCAGACGACGGCGGTCTCTCCAGCGGCGCAAAAGCCGGCATCGGCGTCGGCGCCGTCATAGGCACCAGCATAGTCGTCGGCGGCCTGACCTGGCTGTGCATCTCCAAGCGTCGCCAGCGCCAGCGCACGCTGAGTCGCCAGTCCGGCGTCGAGGGCTCCGGCGTCACCGGCGACAGCGCGCCCCGCGACGGCATGACCGAGGTGTCCGGCACCGACGGGAGCCGGGTGCGCCAGGGCCTCACGCAGGATTATTTCGGGCCCGATGCCGTGGCCGGCCCCTACACCGAATCGGCTGCTCCGTTTGACACTTCGCCGGGACAGATCCGGGCGGTCCCCACTCGGCCCCAAGGCCCGGGCGACATTGCTGCCCCGGTAGAAATCGATTCGACGGCCAAGGAGCAGCCAAGAGATGGTCACTTATCGCCACCTGCAAATTCCAGCATCGGGGCATCGCCCCAGTCCGAGACGGTCGATGGTCGCTTCGAGTTGTACGGGTCAGACGGAAGAAGGTCCTTGTCCATCGTCCCTACACCTCAGGAAAGCCCCATTATCAAGAATGCGAGACCACCCGAGTGAGAGTAACAAACAATTTTAATCAAGATAAATGAGTGCCTGCCCTCTATACTACCCAAAACGCCAAATATCCTGTTCATACCGAGATGAACCACCCAGATTCTCACCAGAGAAGAAATCCATCCATCCACCAATCCAGACATAAAAGAGACAATTACCAGTACCGATTTTGCCCTAAACTCCATACAATAAGCCATAATAGATGAAGCAAGGGACCGCCAGAGTTCCGCAAACACCATGGACGCAGCCGTCCAGACAGGAAAATGGGACAAAAAATGAAAAAGACCCGAGGGTGTCACGCAGAAGTGGGAGCGTGTGATTTAGCAAACAACACCACCAAAAGGAGCGCAGTTTCGGAGGTCCTTAACGAGATCCTCAACACTGCTCAAATGCTGGCTCAACAACTCTTGCTTCTCATCCGTGGTGAGAGTGATGGTGTCACCCTGGCTAGAGCTCGACTTATGACGCTCTTCGGCAGAGAAAGCACCAGCCAGCTTGCTAGGACTGCGCTGGAGCATGCCAGGGACCGAATCGCGTTGGTCAGCGCGGGGAATAGAGGGTATCTCAGGCATGAGATAGAAGTAGAGGAACTCGACCAGCTTGAGCTTGACCTCTCGGGCTGTGGAGCGTGACTTGAAGAGAGATGTGACGGTGAGAAGGCCATCGAGATCTTCAAAAGTACGCGTGTTGCGAGGGGTTTCGATGAGCGCAGTGACAAGGGTCAAGAGAGTCGCCGATTGAATAGCTGGGCAGTTGTAAGGCTCGAGGAGGTCAAGGAGGAGCTGGAAATGCAAATGTCAGTCAATGAATTCTTGGTAACAACCGGGTTTTTTGATCGAGACCATGTCCACACGCACATTCATGTTTTGCTCTCGAGCAAAGAGCGACTTGCTGGGAGGATGCAACAGCAGCGTTCCCTGGATCAAGTCCAGTGCGCTGAGAATCAAAAGGTCATTCTGGCCGTCGCTGCCCTTGGCCATGAGTCGGTCTAGAGTGCCAATCAATCGTGTGGCGACATTCCATTCAAAGCCCTCTTGGAGTTTGAAGAATTCGCGGAAGGCGGGATCCTGAGTGAGCTGGGCGAGATCCTTGTTTTGCGAGGGAGAGGCATCGCCTTCGGTCCTATCTGGGTCTCGGCCGCGGTTGGTCCTCTCGTTGTTGGGGCTTGAGAGGCAGATCTGAGCGAGAAGGCCCTCCACCTGGCGAAGACCTTTGCGGACCTTGGGTCCGTCATAGGAAGACAAGTTGTCGAATGCGAGGGAGAGAAGTGACTCCATTATGTAGTGTATATGGTATTTGTAGAAGAGAATGTGTAGTTGCTGGTTATGCGAATGAGACCGATGGGTAGTGGTTTGTTTATGATGGGAAAACGATGCAGTAATGACAACAAGGGGACGCAAGGTGGCACAGGTGATGGCAAGACCAACTCGAGCTGCAGAGGATTGAAAATGTTAATACAAGTAAGTTGAAGAAGAGAAGGAATTGGGTATCAAACAGCGATAGAGTGGCCGAGCCCAAGCATTGGAATAGGACTGGAGAGGAAAAAGAAGAGGACTCTCAGGTAGGCAAGTTTATCTTGTACGTCGCACGGAGTAGGTGCATGCGCAAGGGCAGCTACTTGCGATTTCCCCAGCAACGAGCTGAGTTGGTGCCAATCATTTCCAAGGAGATTCGGGAAGCAAGTGCGAAAAGTGGGGTTCCATGAGGGCCAGCCTGTCAACCCGTTTGGTTTGGCAGGCAAGCAGGGAAGGAAGCAACGGGGCCGAATTCCAGAAGCTCCAGTGACTTCCAAATGACTTGCCTTGGTTAGTGCCTCCGGACCTCCCACCCTAAAGGAATCGTCGGGTCGGGACATGTCCAGGGCTCAAGGCACCAAGGACTTTGGGGCTCAACATCCTCGCTTGGAATGGATTACACGGGGCCACCAAGCCGGTGACGTTTGAGGACTTAAGCAGGCGAGAATGACTACATACCTCGTACTACGCATGTAGGTAGTTAGGTGGTTTATACATGTTATGGCCCTGCTCTGAAATAACCTTATGTGAGGTGTTTGAGTGTTTTTCCAGTAAAACCAGTGTAAGAATACCTGCCAAGGGCCGAATATGCATTTGGGGGTTCTTCGTAACCCGAATACGGAATACGGTAAACCAACCAGTCTGGGATCGACTGGAATCTCAAGATACCGTACCTATCTAGTGCGCAATGTGGCACGCTCGCTTCCGCAGAACTGCAGTTCTTCAACCCAAATGTGTTTACTCCATCTGGGACATGAAACACGTGGTCAAGCAGAAGAAAGCAATGGTGAGTTGGCAGATGCGAACGCCCATCTAGAGTCTGTCCACGGATCAGAGGAACGCAAAGGCATGTGATGGTGAGGCGTAGCAGTCTAGGACTGTTGGAATTGTTCTTGCATGTACTCCGTACTAGGCCGAGTGAGGCAGTGAAGATGATCTGGAATTCGAGGCGTGTCCGCCAGCAGCATGACCTTGCAGGACATCCTTGAAGGCATCGTTCGTCTGTTGGTCCAGGCAACAGATGTCCAGGGGAGCCGATTGCGTTGGTGGTGGGCTGAGGTGGTGTGGTTTGGGATCAGATGAGAGATGAGATGAGCTCTGCCTCAACAGCATGTGAATTCCTGGTTGCCCTTTTCGACCCCTGAATATAATATCTGCATTTGCAGCCCTTTGAAGAGTTTTGCCATTTCGCCATTTCGCCATTTCGCCATTTTGCTTTTGCTGTATTTACCGTCTTGAAACCTTTGCTGTATCAACTAATACTGTCTCTAACCCGTCTCCTCACTCAAACAAGGGACTACAACATCAACTTGTACAATGTATGTTACCTGATCCACCACCACCATCACCCTCAACCTCGTTTCTCGTTATCCGCCTCCTCATCCCTCATTCGGCAGCGTCGGACTTCCCAGTGGTTCCGACGACTTGCATAAAGTCAAAACTAGAGGCCCGCTTCTTGTTGGCTCTGCATCTTCGCCTTTTCCCTTTTTTCCTTAAGCCAGTTCCTGGCAAACTGCCTCCTGACCCCTCCCTGAGAGGAGAACGTCATCATGGCATCTTTAGCTGCTTAAGTCCTCCCGTGGAGGTGTTGCCCGCATCGTCATTCCAACCGCCATCATTCCTCCAGCAGGAGAGCCCAGCTAAAACAAAGCAGTGTCTATAGATCTATTCATACCTTTGTCTTGAAAACTGGCCTCTATAATTATTGTTTGAGCTCGGACGTCCATATGAATAAACGCCATCTCCGTCATTGTCCAGGTACGTCTGTCAACCCTCGGAATGCTTTATGCATGCTCCGGGTGGTGGCATAATGCACCTAGCTCTTTCAATGCAACCTCTCTTTGCCAGCTCATACCTACATATCTATTTCCCCCGCACATGAGCATGGTTAGCTGCCTTTTCCCCTCCTGCTCCCCCTCCTCACTTCACCTGCTTGTACTCCTACTGGTTCGACGGACGGGAGACTCCTAGCTACAAGCTATCGCATATCGTATGGCCTATCCGATGTTGGTTAAAAGCACAGATTTGTGCAGTTGCCAACTCAGCTAGCTTCGTCATTAGCCCTGCCTCCCTTAGACCTTCCCAACTTCCCTCGACCCTTCCCCACCAATACGTACACTTTGCCCCATCTTAGGTTCCCTTATTCCCCCCAAAAAACACAAGCACAATCATTGGAAGGCGGGGGAGATCGACTTTCACATGACGATTCGTAGCTGTGATTTTTGGTACCTCCCAATCTGACCTGTTTTGCCATCTGCTCTCTGCCCTCTACCCTCTGCCCTCTGCTCCCCTATTTATTACTCCGCCTCTGCCCTCACCGGCCAGTTGAGCGGGGGCAGTTCAATCATACCTATATTGCGTTTGTCGATTATTGACAGTTTGTGCGACAGTCAGCGACACGAGATTTCCTCTCCGAACCCGATCGCACTTCGACTTGGCGTGTGTCATTAAGCCAGCTTGCGATAGCTGCCTTGGCCAGAGAACCACCATAGCCACCACAGATCACCATCTCGACCAGGAGCAGGCATCCAACATCCCTTACGTCCCTTGTGAATATCTTCTGAAATTCTCCCCCGTCGATATTCGCCCGGATCATCTCTTGCGCTTCTCTCTCACCTTTGTCACGTCTCTTCCATCCAAGGCAGTCTTCATGATTCCCGACCAGAACACCGAGTCTTCCGACCTCTCCTCCATGTTGTCCTTCTCCCCAACAGACATGGATAACACGCCCTCCAAGACCTTGGCGTCGCCAATGGGCTCTCCAATCGTCTCTCCCGCCGCCATCCCTCCTCGCACTTCCAGCTCCGACTTTTCCGCAGCGTACACGACTCCCACAAAACCCATTATGCGCCCCGTCGCTGAGGCTGATTGGATCAGCCCCAAGCAGCGCTCGCCCAAAGCTGCCAAGTCCACAAGCTTGGGTCTAAGCCTGGGCATGATGCAGAGCGCTAATCCGCCTCCCGACCCAAACCGATATGCAAATGATGATCTCTATTACACGGCTCAGCGCTCCTGGACTGAAGAGAAGGAAAAGGTTGTCCGTGGTCCGTATGACTATGTCATTAGCCATCCTGGAAAGGACTTTCGTGCTCAGCTAATCGGCGCCTTCAACGCCTGGCTTAATGTTCCCAAGGAAAGTCTCGATGCCATCACTCGTGTTGTCGGTATGCTCCATGAATCGTCCTTGCTTGTGGACGATGTCCAAGATTCCTCAGAATTGCGTCGTGGCTTTCCTGTCGCCCATAACATCTTTGGTGTTGCGCAAACCATCAATTCGGCAAACTACATATACTTTGTTGCACTCCAAGAGCTTCAGCAGCTCAAAAATTCCGGAAACGCAATTTCTATGTTTGCGGAGGAGCTTGTCAATCTCCATCGCGGACAAGGCATGGATCTCTTCTGGAGAGATACCCTGACTTGTCCCACCGAGGACGACTACCTTGAGATGGTTGGCAACAAAACAGGTGGCTTGTTTCGTCTCGGCATCAAACTTATGCAAGCCGAGTCTACCTCTGGCATCGACTGTATTCCTCTCGTCAACCTAGTCGGCCTCATCTTCCAAATAAGAGATGACTACATGAACCTTGCCTCCAAGGAATACAGCAACAACAAGGGCATGTGTGAAGATTTGACTGAGGGAAAATTCTCCTTCCCAGTCATCCACAGTATCCGCTCCAACCCGTCCAACCTCCAGCTGGTGAATATTTTGAAGCAGAGAACCTCAGACATCCAAGTGAAGAGGTACGCCGTCGCTTACATGGAGTCCACGGGCAGTTTTGAGTACACCCGCAAGGTCCTGGCTATTTTGATTGACCGAGCCCGAAAGATGGTTGAGGATATCGATCAGGGCCGCGGCCACACTAAGGGCATCCTGAAGATCTTGGACAAAATGTCCATTCCCTAGGGGACCATCTTTGTCGTTCTTGTTTCTGAGACCAGGACAAGCCCGCATAGTGTCTTCCTTTTTGTTTAATCATTGCATATTAACGAACATGTCACGACTCCAGCTCACATAGAATGAAATTGGCAGGCGTTTCAAGGTTTTGAAGAGCCTCGCAGCGAGCGATTATCGTGTTTAGAGATGTTCTCTCCGAAGCTGCACGGAGAAATAGAGCACGAATGGACCAGTGCAATCAGCGAGAAATTTGTCCATATTTCGAAATAGTTGTATTAGGTATTAGTTTTATCCTCCCCTCCAGCGGATACCCAATTTGGTACATAAACCCCTCTTCATGATGTTTTCATGGCATTCATACCTGGCTTATTAATATAGCCCTGGTGACATGTTGACTGCTTCCCTTACTCATGTAGCTGGCCTAAATGAACCTCAAAAACGCCATGCGTACTAATTCAGTGACGCCCAGATGCAAGGTTGGATAATGTTGTACAGATTACTTCGTGGTATCGTATCCCCTCAGTTCGCAGCTGGCTCTGCTGCCTTGCGCTTCACCAGCCTTACCCATCTGCGTCGTCTCCAATCGCCTCGTCTGCCAGTGCCATCCTCGCCCTCCTCCCAACTCGGCCTCGCAGCCGATGCACGGAGTTTACCCTTTTCCGCAGCTGCATCAATCACGCCTGTGCGGTCGTGTCGCTCGTCGTAAATATCGTAAACCCAGCGCTCGCCTTCCGTTTCGACCTCGACGCCAGTGATGATGCGCTCTTCTACCCACTCGCGACTCCAGAGATCCAGCGCCCACTTCTTTTCGCTCCATTCCCACGCTTCAGGCGGCATGACGTCTTCGAAGAAACGGGTGCCGCGCGGGCGTTCACCAGCTATGCGAGGCTGCGAGAGGGGGTCATACGGTGAGGGTGAGAACAACCATGGCTCCCACTCTCCAGCGGGCGATATGCGTTGCAGCTCAAAGATTTCCACTTCCCGTGTTTCAGGGCTGGAGTCCAAAATGACATCCTGCGAGATCCAGTTGTCGAGCCACGTCCTGGCCTTTTCCTCCTGGGGTTCGATGTGTTCTTTGCGGGTAATCAACAACATCTTCGCAATGCTCGGATGACCCATGCCAACGACAGCCCAACCGCCAAGGAGAAAGACAAGCCTCCAGGGTACTAGGTGCGCGGCGATAGTCATGAAGAGCCCTGCTGCCGCAAGGAAGAAGAACAGAGCAGAGCTCATTGCTTCGTCACTAAAATTGGTCACTGGTACCATCAGCGCAACCACCTTGTCATGGCCCTGACTGAAGTCGTCCATGCTATTCTGCAGATCGCGCATATTCCGGAAGAAGTCCCTGCTAAGCTCCTTTACCGGACGAACCGTCGCTGCAGGAGCCAGAGGCGGACCCATGGGAGAGTATCCCACATTCTGCTCACTGGAAAGGGTGCCCTTTGGAGGAGCAGGGTGCCGGGCCAAGAATGCGGGGATGAAAACGCCGAAGAGAAAGACGGCAATCGGGAGAACGCAGAGAAGGTACGGATCTAGGCAGACAAAGGTATACACGGCGAGGAGAGAGAGGGTATGCGAGACTCGGTGCCAGGAGAGGAGGCGTTCGACACGGGCCTGGAACTTGAAGACGACTCCGATACGAGCGTTGAAGCGGCGGAAGTTGTAGCTCATGGTCGTGATGTTGAAGTTGGGTCTTTCTGCGTGGGCAGCTGCCCAGTCATCGCTATCGGCGGCGGTGCCATGATCGTCAGCTGGAATAACTTGCTGCAAGACTCTATATATTGTCAAAGGGCGATCAGTAAGAAACTCTGGCTTCAACGCCTCCTCTGGGTACGCAACGGCCACGGGCGGGAGTGAGACAAACTTTTCGACGAGTCGATCCTGCAGGCTCGCTGTTCCTTTGATGGCAGCAATACCGCTGCGCAGACTGGATCTCTGCTGCGTCGGCGAGGCTGGAGGCGGCGTCATGGAACGATCCGGGTCAGTATCTGTCCTCGGGGAATCGTCAGTTCCCTTGCGGGATCGCTCGGGTGTCTCGGGGGGGTCGAAATCCTGCCTCGAGGCCAGGATCTCGGCTGTAAAGTCGTCCATGGGAGTATTTGGATGATTTATATACGCGTCGTCCAGTTACTTGAAGGCATATATTAAGACATGACGGAATGTCGAGCTTGACGAGTGGAGAGGTTGAAGCTCTTCGGAGATGTGTGGGAGGTGGCATGTGACAGGCTGCCTGCACTGACATCACCTTGGCCGTACCGTCAAAGTACATACTCCGTACATAACGTTATACCTAAAGCGCAGTCTCGCTCATACGGTAGCTAAACAAGCTGTAGTTGGAGCACTACTGCGCATCTGACAAAATCTCAGTAATTCAACGTCGCGTGCCCGTTCAAAATCGACTAATTACCCCGCAAAGATGGGAAATTCCGACGTTGTTTCTAAGTGTACCGAGTACATTGGAGATCAGAATCCGTTAACGGTGGTACTCTTAATTTACGTCAGTGTCTTGTACGAAAGCCCCATGCCAGTAATGAGTGATTCACGTACCATTAATCTCTTTTTCCGAGGTGGATATTGGCGCACAGCATCAAGAAATTAGATCGAATGTGGCATCTTGGCCTTGGCTAATTTACTCGTATTGTACCAATCGCAGGAGATTTAACAATGACGCTTGCTCCGTAAGTATGGGGTACGGATGCGAATGGCGATCCTGCAATCATCAGCTGCAACTTGGCTCGCCATCTATAGAATACTTGTAGAATCATGAACATGCTTAGTAGCTTCACGTACCTACCTTGTGTAATGTACGGAGTACGTACTACAGTAATTGCAACGTAGGTACGCTGGTCTCACTTGTCTGTACGTTATATGGAGTAGCATTCCTGCGAATCTCACATATACGGGGTGCTGTCCGTCCCAACCCTCCTTTTCTCTCCTTTTCGATGAGAAAGGCATTGAGGTAACTTGATTATTAGTTCATGTTTCATTCCTCTCTTCATTAGAGCTGCTCAACAAAAGCGCTGTGCGCCTCGGAAGTCTCTCCGTTGACCGACAGGAACCCCCAAAATAACGACTATTCAGTCACCACAGATAATGAGTACGAGACAAGGTCACGAAGTGGATCAATGATTGAGCGGGAAATGCCGTGCTCGCCTTCTTCCTAGGTATTGAGCGATCCTAGGGATATACCTTTACTCAATGAGGAGGCTTGCCTCTTATTTTGAAACCATTCTGATAATTTCAACAACAAAGTTCATGTACGGTACCTGGGTATTTATCAGGGACTAATACCTTAGGTAATTAAGTTAGCCATCAGATGAGTGGCGGCATCACGCGGGTCCTGGTCACTTTGCACGTCAACCTTGGAAATTGAAGGGAGGCATGCACAGACGGGCAGCATATCAAATTATGCAAGCAAATCGGCCAGAATACAGCAAGCATCAAGGTTGGTTCTTCCAGGCAGGTTACAACATACAGCTCAGGCCGTCAGAACCGGACATCAATCAAAGAAACGACGTGTAGAATGTCATCCTCAGATCTTTGTAAACCTAGCGTTACAATATGTCTCAAAAATCGTTTATCTGTACATACCTGTGACACGCTGATCGCTATATTCTGACATCCCGCAGTCTATCGTGTAGCCGACTTGGAGATGGAGGCTTCCAGATTGGGCCATCTACCTGCTGCGTTCATGGTACAGATTGTGCAAGGTTCAACGAATGGCAGCCAGCATCAGTGAGATAATCACACTCAAGAACCCTGGGAATCCAATTGCTGCACTCGACCGGATCCGACAGGTGGCAACAAAGCAAAATGCAGTTGTTTGCCCCGACAACAGCAAAACATAGCATCCAGATATCGAGATGATTGGTCGAGACAGGGTGGTGCAAGGTCCCCGGCACATGACCCAGCTACTCCGTGCGTTGCTGTGATGATGGCGATAACGAGCTGGTATATACCTCTGGAATCCTTCTCCAAACACGTTTCATGGGTCGATTTCAAACTGGCAATGGAAACCCAGATTCGATGCCAAAACTGAAATCAACAAAGGCGGTGCAAGGACTGAAAGCACTCAGTGCCAATACTGCTAGGGAGCCACCCCCTGGACCAGACCCGGACCTGGACCCTGTGGAGACTATAGCAGACGGTCCAACAGCCAAGGTCGGAGGATGGAACAAGTTGTGATGGGGACTCTTATTGTTAGTGCAAAGGTAGTTTCCCTGTGCCATCTTGCCATCTCCCAAAAGGAGAAACTTGATCCTTGTCTCGAAACGGGCGGCGTCAAATTGGGCATCTGTCACTTCAGAGACGCCGGGTCCAATGCTCGGAGCAGGGCCATGATGTGAGTGAGCATTAGGCATAGACCAAGGTCCCTGGAAATCTCGAAACGGCTCATGCGGATCCAAGGAAGGGGTTTGCAGTGTGTAATGTAGGCGGTATGTCTGTTGCTGCTGTTACTGGTTCTTCAAAACAACCGTCTAACCGATTGTTGGCCAACTTGAAGGACATGTCAGGGACGTTTGCAATGTGTGGTTATTCGCGATTAGCTCCTGGACTCCACGGCTCCGCAAGCTACCTATGGGCGAACCCCTACCGCCACCGTTTGCTCGCTGTTGGCGTGAACCCCATATTGAATACCTAGGTACTCTCAGATGAACGCGTTGAGGTTGAGACAGAGGCTGGGACCGTGGCACGCGTTCCCGCGAACACGGTTAGACGGGGAGCCATATTATAGGATTGCTACCGCGTGGTACGTAGTGCGAACAGGGCATTGGCACTTGATGGCTGGAGACGTGAGGAAATAAACGAGAAAGGGGAGAGACTGCGCGTCATGTACTTCGTACAAGGGATGAAAGAATACCGCGCACTCACCACCTTATGAGGACGTTGATCGGTGCCGCTCCGATGGTTCAGGGGAGATGACGGTTGAGATTGTTTACTACCTGGCAGGTGCACCGTACGTAGTATCCGTACTTCCAAGTGCTGCACTATTTCATAGAGTTGCATGGTGCTAATTAGTAGCTGCAGCGGGCAGATGCAGACTCGTCACTCGGACATTGTCTCCTGCACGCAGTGTCCGTACATGAGGTATCGCCAGGCGTCTCAAGGTAGGGCAGGTACATGGCAAGGGGAAAGGCCCCATCTGCCCCAGAGCTCAGTGGCCACTTTGTCGTCCAGGTGCCCCTTCCTCCTGACAGGAAATCGAGCTGAACAGGAGGTGACGACCCAAGCAAACGAGCAGGCGGGAGCGGCCTAGAGTTCCTACCTACTTGTACCCAGATGCCAGAGTCCAGGAGTAAAGGAGTGTGGCAGGCAAAGTAGCAGGTACCTTCAATTCCTCCACCGCCTGCCCAAGCGCGGCGATCATGCCCCAAGGAGCCTCCAACCACAAAGTATCGCGACTTCGGGACCCACTCCACCTGTCTCCCGCGTCGAGGGTCCTTGGGTCCTTCCAGTTCACACAGGTCACTGCACTGAGGGTGCTCCGTAGTTACCCAGGTAGGCATGGACAAAGCACGGAGTAAGGCAAGGGCTGCCGCAAACTAAAGTAAGGTGCCATCCGCCCCGTGGCCCCCATGCCGCCTCCCTTCCCTCCAGAACCTGCCTGGACTTTGACCTGCAATAATTATCGCCTGGACTTGCCCGGAGGTTAGGTACCTGACCTTCTGTGCATGCTCCTGTGTGTGGTGTATCCGCCAGTGCGTGTGCGTGCCCGCCATCCGTAAGTTGCAATTCGACATCCCATGCCCATTCCCTCTTTTTTTTCCTGCCAAAGGAAAAACAACGACTCCGGCTCGGCTCTCATCCGCCATTCATCTCCAACAACCCCCATCTCACCTCTCCCACTACTCCCCGTTCATCCTCACCCTTTCGCGGGACTGGTCATCTTACGGCTCGCCATCGGCGCTGATCTGCTCCTTACTCCCTCCGGTCATTCTCGTTTATTTTCGCTCCGGAATGAGGTAGCCGCTCGATTGCGCTCAGCTCCCTGACAGGACTGAGTATGTGCTAGCGACCGACCCCCCCGTGAATCCACACTCATGATCGCATTGCCAGCCACGCCTCGCAACCCAGTCCCTATGAGCCACGAGCACAAGGCACCAGCTGGGCCTCGACCAGCGAACTTTTCACCGACACGCTTGTGAGACTCTCATTCTCCATCTCTCTCCCTGCCTCCGATAATTCCTTGACCTCATCCAGCGCTTGCTTCCTCCAACTCGTCACCGCAAATGGCCAAGCTGACCTCAAATCCATAGCAACAGGGGCACCCCCTCGAGTCCTCGACCACCCCTTCCAAGCTCTAATCCGGGGCTCGCTTCGAATGTACCAATGCTCAGCGCATCGGCGTCCAACAATCATTCCCTCTTCTCCTTTGGTCGGGAAGGGGAGTCGACCCAATTAGGCGAATCTAACGGTTCTTTCGACTTTCTTCCCTCGGTCAGCTTCGATGACCTCCAGAGCAGTCTCGAATCCGCCTCGACCGAGTTCAAACTCGCCCAGTTTCCCTCCCCCCCTGGCGAAGGAAACATTCTCGAAGCACATGGCTTAAACGAGAATATGATGACCTCCAAGGCTCCAGCTGCGTCTTCCCAAAACGGCAGCTCTACTCGTTCCGGCATCTCCAACGCCAACAGACCATCGCGATCCGGTTCTCTCTTACGGCGACCGAGTACATCAAGCAGACAACCCAGTGTCTCGTCGGTGAACAATCCAAGCACAAACCCAACCGATGGCACCAACGGATCCATCACTTCAAGAACCCGTCGCCAGAGTCACTATCCACCAGTGTCTCACACGGTAGCAGCAAAGCCTCCTCGCAAGTCGATCGGTCCAGGTGTAATTGCCGATGGAGACTATGGCGCTCGTAATACTCAGAAGAGGCGTCCAAGCCTGTTATCAGACAGCACACCGAGTAGCTCCACGCGAACATCAATTGACGGAGGCTCTACCTCCTGGTTGGACGGATCACGGCCTTTAAACTCGAGGGCGGCCAAAGCAAAATCGGTGCAGCCACCACCACGCCCCAGCCAGGCCAACTTGGGCCTGGGAAACAACCTTACCCCTGAACATAATCGCCTTTCAACACTCGCTCCCCGATCGCCACGTGTTGGAGGACGACTCAGCACTCCATCGTCCGCTGGGAAGAGAGCATCCATGATGCCAGGAAGTCACCATTCTTCCCATGCAACTGGCCTTGGTGCCAGGACGATAAGCCCTACCGACACCCGTAGGATGAAGCGACTTTCGACGATGCCAACGTCCCAAAATGTCAGCATTCCTTCGACTGTTCCCCCTCCACCACCAGTCTCAATGGATACTCGAGCCGAATCCCGATCCCCGTCGATGATTCCTAGGAAGGCATCCGGCACCCCATCCTCTTCGAGAACCACGCCGGATATTAGTCGAAAATCATACAGCTCTGGTCTCTCAGTGAATTCCTCTACAAGTTATAGCACTGTCAGAACCTCGATCGGTTCTGCTCAGCCTCGAATCACTCAGTCCTCGTCGACCTCAAGACTACCAGCTCCGAAACACACGACAGTACACAATCCAATGCCGGCTGACGACGAAGAAGATGTCCCCCCCGTACCTGCCATTCCAAAGGCGTATGAATCGCCAAAGGATTCCCCTGCAGAGACGTACTTCATGGAGAAGAAGAAAACTGCTCTGAGCAATATGGACGTATTGGGCTCTAATTCTAACGTAACTGCAAGCATCTCTATGCCTGTATTCCCTGAACCAACCAAGCTTCATCGAAGACCCAGCGCAAGGAAGAGCTACGTGCCTACCAGCATTGGTGCTGACACCGAAAGCAAAGGCACTCCTCAAGGCAAGAAGAATTTACAACCTCTGAGATTACCTCCCATCCATTTGGGTCCTCTGAGTACCCCTACTACCAACAAGATCGCTGCCTTGCAAGAGTTTAGCAGTGTTGGACGAAGTAACACTTTGAGCCCGCCCCCTTCACGACAGTTGCCCAAAACCCCGACGACGCCGATGACTGCATCAAAGAGCTCCTTCTTTTCCAAGAGCCGACATGGCGATACTCCCGAATTGCCCTCCCTTCGAAGCAGCAGCTCTGTTCATCACGCCCACCTCTCTCCCACGCCCCCCGACAACAGCTCGACGGATTCATCTCTCGGTTTCAAGGATATTGATCACAAAAATAGCATCTCGCCCTTCCTCTCTTCATCTCTTCCTAAAGGAGGCTCTGAGCACGGATTTTTAAAGAGGTCCAAAACAGGTGGTGATTTCACCAGTTTAACTGATAACTTTTTCGAGGATCGCGCTCCCGTCAAACCTGCTGGGCCACGGGCACCCAAAACAGAGAAGCCAGCTCCCAAATCTACACCCGAGGACATTCCGCTGGAGGAGCCTCAGACTCCATCCTCCATCAGCTCCATCAGACGAAAACTTAGTCTTTCATGGAAACGCACGAACTCGAAAGGTAGCATTGCAAGTTCTCATGAGATGGCTGAAGGGGCTTCTGCACCACCCCGACCGCCTCCCCAACCAGAGTCTATGCCTCCTCCTCAACTTCCTGCATCCGCATCTTCTCACAATTTTGCAAACGCGAAGCAACCTAGTCCCTCACCTGCCATTAAGACTACGGGTGGATATCTGGAGTCGAGGAGGCGGAAAAGTTCAGCCGGGAGCTTGAACACATTCATGAACCACGACAGAACTAAGAGCGATACCTGGGGAAGCAAGAAACCTACAGTTGATCCCTCTACCATGCCTGTTGGTCGTAATACCTCTGTGATGCAGAAAATTCTTCGTCCCAGGACAGCCTCGAGCACAACCAAAAGCTCGGACTGGTGGAACTCTGAACTTGACAAGGATGATATCCTTGCTGAAGAAGAAATGGCCAAATTGGGCTCTCGACGTAAAGAAACCGACGTCGCGGCTAGAACCCTCGATGCGCTTCGAAAGAGAGCTACGCCAAAGGAGCGGGTTGGACCTCATGAAGCAATCCGTATAGCCATGCTGAATATTTACGAACGAGGCGAGATCGTCGACTATGGCGATGTGTATTTTTGCGGTACTCAACATGCGCATAAAGTCGTGGGTGACTTGCAATCCGACCTACCCAATTTTGGCTACGACGACGAACGTGGAGACTACACAATTGTTGCTGGAGATCACCTTGCGTATCGTTATGAGATTATTGACGTCCTTGGAAAGGGCAGTTTTGGGCAAGTCGTTCGTTGCATTGATCATAAGACTGGCGTTCTCGTGGCCATCAAAATTATCCGGAACAAGAAGAGGTTTCACCAACAAGCTCTGGTTGAAGTCAACATCCTGCAGAAGCTTCGTGAATGGGTCAGCATCATACTTCAATCTACGGGTTTTCACTAGCTAATATGTTTCACAGGATCCCCAAAACAAACACAGCATGGTCAATTTCACTCAAAGTTTCTACTTCCGGGGGCACCTCTGCATCTCTACTGAACTACTGGACATGAACCTGTACGAGCTTATCAAGGCGCACGCGTTCCGGGGATTCTCGATCCGCATCATCCGACGCTTCACCAAGCAGATTCTCAGCTCGCTCAATCTCCTCAAGCAACGCAAGGTCATCCACTGCGATCTTAAGCCAGAAAATATCCTGCTACGGCATCCTTTGCACTCCGAAATCAAAGTCATTGACTTTGGCTCCAGCTGCTTCGAGAACGAGAAGGTGTACACATATATCCAGTCCAGATTCTACCGATCCCCCGAAGTTATTCTCGGCATGACATACGGCTTACCTATCGACATGTGGAGCGTCGGCTGCATTCTAGCTGAATTGTACACTGGTGTCCCAATCTTCCCTGGAGAGAACGAACAAGAACAGCTTGCTTGTATCATGGAAGTTTTCGGTCCTCCTGAGAAGCACTTGATTGAGAAGAGCACCAGAAAGAAGCTCTTCTTCGACTCTATGGGTAAGCCTCGCCTGACTGTCTCATCCAAGGGTAGACGGCGTCGACCATCCTCCAAGACTTTACAACAAGTCTTGAAATGTGACGACGAAGCGTTCCTGGACTTCCTCGCACGATGTCTCCGCTGGGACCCGGATAGGCGAATGAAGCCTGAGGAAGCGATGCGACATGAATTCATCACTGGCCAGAAGACGCCTGCCGTGCCTCGTATGCCGACACGTGAATCCTCCCCGATGAAGCGACACAACACCATCTCGGTCCCGCGTCCCCTTCCTGACCCTCCTGGAGCTGGTCTCAAGACTACAGTCTCGATGCGATCAGGGGTCAGTCCCCACAAACCAGTCTCAGGTCCTCGAAGAGTATCAGGCAATACAGCAGCTTTGCCTCAGGGAGCCAGCAAGAGAAGCAGTGCAGGCACCGGTGGTATCGCAGTGGGGACCAGCAGTCTCCCCAGGGCGGCTGGGAGGAGCGTGAGCGCAAAGCACGACTTGGCAGCTGCTGGTGCAACGGTTGCTATGAATCGACGAGCTTAAGTCACCTTGACATCAGAAGGTTATCTTACGATCATGAAGAGTATGAAGGATCGTTGGCATTTAATGTGAGAGTCATGTGGGTTTGGGTATTTGATACATTACGCAGGAGCATGGCTCGCAACTTCATGCGCCTCTGCCTAGCCTGCGAAGATGCATGAATTGTGGTTACAAGAAAGATTTGGGTTTCGGAGGAGGCGCACGACTCACGATTAGCGACATGGGGAACCCGGGAGGGGGTTTTACTTTCAGTTTTATTATTCTTTCATTCTTTCTTACTGCTACCAAGTATACACCATGACGAGACGAAGAGTCTTTTTGCCTTCGTGCACGCCTTAACAACGGCAATTCCGAGAAGGCTACACTGGAGTGTGCTGTGAAT
>JALNIO010000371.1:0-12252 GCA_023509875.1 Rugonectria rugulosa
CATCAATTCTACTTATTAATATGGCATCCAGTTTAAAACGATCCGAAATGGAATACCTCTTCCAATGCAGTATTCGCACCGAGCTTGATGGCACGTTCGTCGACTTGGCTGGCGGAGGTGGACTTGAACCCCCTGTCATCGCATTGTATGGAGCACCGTCTTAATCAAATCTTGATGCCAGGCGTGACGAAGTTGACAATTGCGAAACAGCAACAACGGAACAAATGAACGCAACAAAAACCAGATCTGGTCTCTCTGGGCTGTCCCGGGCAAAAGCACTGTCTTGATCAAGAGTGAAGCGAATGGAGAGTTTCTCGTTTCCAGGGGTATGTGAATTGGCACTGGGATGACATTCAGACCTTTGTATACTCGAATATATCTTTAGACAAGTCTCCTCACATAAAACGTTGGTTAGGGGACCGCCGACGAATTGGCACCGAGAATGTATACTGGATGGAGGAGAGAGCGCAATGGCACGTTGAGGGAGGCAATGTGCACCAGTTGACCGATGAGACGGTTGTGAGGTAAGTCAGACTGCTCCCGAGAGAGGACATATAAAACTTATCTAGTCGTGTCTCAGGTTTCGGAACGAACGTTATCCCTCGTGCTACATAGATCAGGAAGGTGGCTGCGGCCAAGGGGCGGCATTTCTGTGCTGGGAGGGTCATGGTGCACCCAACCAGCTTTTCAGGCTTTTGAGGCGATGAGTGCGTCTGTAGGAGATCATGTGACGAATGATAGCTACTTTACGCAAGACGCAATTGCGATGAAATGAATGATCGACCGTTTGATTTAAGAGAGACCCAACTGAGAAGTGAGATCTGTCTGTGAGCATGGATACGGAAGCCGACCAATCGGCTTGTGTTCCAGCTTGGAAGTGATATATGCCGACATCTCAATCTGAAACGGTGCCGCAATTTCTACGACTTATAAATGAATATATCTTGTTACCGTAATCGTCAACTAGTTCAATCATCAGACGAAGCCAATTAACATGACGTCATTGAAGAGCGTCATCTCTTGAACGGGTCATTGACTTGAACTTGTATAAAACATCAATACAACTCCCTATATAACTAGAACATATCAATACACTACGTGTCTGCTAGATTGATATATTATTTCTCATGGACACTGAATGGGAATCCGATTTCTTCACCACCCGCCACGTCCACAACAGGAAGAGCAGACATGGACCCCAATCTGGATCCAAGGGCCGAAGTGGTTTCGACGTGAAGAGAACATACGGCACTTATGAGTTAAAATGCCCTGAAGCTAAGAAAATGGAGCCTTCTTACGAAGAGTCGCAAGGCCAGAAGAGGAGGCAAAAGAAGAAGAACGTGGCCGGTCCTCGCCTCGAAATATTTCGCCTGACGGATGACGGAAACGGACTCTTGGGCGAGTTGGTCTTCCCCGGTGCATTGAACGCTACCGTTATCTTAGCTGCGAGTCGCCAAAAGCTTCAAAGCATTACAGATACAATGTCGAGTCTTGTTGAACCGTCCTTGAGACCAGATCCAACAAGCGGACCGTTGGCGGATGAACCAGAATGCGAGCCAAGCAGTCAAGACGAACTGCCACCTATGGACGTCGGGTCAGAAGAAGACTCCAAGCTAATAGATAGTGAGGCCAAACAACGAGAACGCTTCGAAAAGTTTGAGAAGAATAGCTTTCGACAGCCCAAGTTCTGGCTCTGGTGGGAGGGAAGGGTCCTGGCTCACTCAGCTCAAGCTCCTAGTCTGGAAGCTGACGCACCTCAGTCGGGCATGGGATACATCGTGTTTTCTGGCAATAGGTGCAAAGACTTCAAAGGGACGTTGAACTGCGAGAGCCTTGGATGGCGGGAGGTGGCGTTTAGAGGCTGGAAGACGGTCGAAATGAATGAAAGGGATGTGTAAGCGATGCACAGTCAAAGGACGGATGCATTAGGTTGAGCAATTGGGTTACCAACGATAAATTCACAATGAAACGGGCTCGTTCATCATCATATGTGTTCTGACTTTGACGTCTTTTTGACGATTTCTAGCAATGTATCGTATGCTTTCAATCTTGAGCCGACCGGCAGCGAATTGTATCCAAGTTGCCGACCTCTACTAGTTAAAATCATTTTTCCTTCCGGTAAAAGTCGCTGACCTCGATCAAAGATGGCCTAGTATCATTGTTTATGTTAAGTCGGTGGCTTCTGAATTCCTCTGGTGCTATCGGCACATTGGGTATCGGCCCAGCCTGCTGATATCACGGGTGCAATAAAGGCAACAATCCTGACTGAATGGTAATAATCAGAGTGATAAGAGGTCCTCAGCACGCTCCATACGATTGTCAAACGGGGTGAAAGGATAATAGACGTCATGAGTGCGACGCGGTGCTGATCCGATCTGAGAGTCACTTGGCGTATGGATCACTAGTGCTGATTGCTTGTGCTGGCATACGCCACGTCGAACTGTATACGACGTGCAGATGGGGAGACTAAACACTCCTTGTAACACTGGCAGGGAGGATTAGCCTCTTTGTCCTAACCCTGCCCTCTGTTGCACTACACATGCGACGCGGTGGGTGGTTGTCTTTGACGGTGTTGCCAGATGACAATTTATTTATTCATTAAGTAGCGAGTGATTCTCGCAGTTCTATCAAAAGCCTGCTTGTCTTGACTTCATGGCTGGAGCAAGATTGGCTACATCAAAGCCACACTGCCCGGCGATCTGAAACTAAGTGGTTAGCATGGCACCAAGTTGAGACATGTGAAGTGGCAAAAATGGCACCATCTTCATTAGAGCTGACCGTCCTACAAATATAAAGGTCGAAGGATTTCTTCGCTCGCTGGCTCTGGTCAGACGACATAAGTGGTGGTGAGCCAAGATCCCAACATGCTGAAGCTGCTTACTTGAATTCAAGTCAAGGCCTTAACGGAGTGGAGGGAAGCCAAGGTTCCTTCCAGTATAAATAGATAAGCAATACCCAATTAGCAGAGAGGATGCTCTCGGTCCAGATGCCAGTCCGAGCTCCACCGCGCGCGGTTGCCCCTTTTTTGATCGGCAGCCATGACACTTCCGGACGAGCCGCGCGGGGAGTGTTGGCCTCGATGAGCAGACTTACTCACACTACTCTTCTTTAACCGCGCGGGGAGGGTCGCATGGTCTCTTTTCACCAGTGAAAGGGCTGTCTCATTACTCGTGTGCTTACAAATTGAGTATAACCTGCTTGATTATCTTTGTTGCAGTTAGCCCCCAGTGTTGAAGCTCTTTGTTGGTCTGCGGAGCTTACGCAGATCAACGTTAGCCGTCGACATGTACCTCTTGCAGTCGATAGGACTCGTCCTCATATTTGTAATCCTTCATGCTATTAAAACCCAAGACCAAGCCTCACTAAACACCTCGACAACTTCTTCAAACTTTACAAACTCTACCATCAAAATGACTGCCGGCAACATCTCCACCGACGAGTTCCTCAAGGCTGCCAAGTACCGTCGCACGGTATACGCCCTAAAGGATTCTTCCCCCGTGCCGGACAGCCGTGTCGAGGAGATCCTCAAGGAGATCCTCTCCTTCGCCCCCTCCTCGTACAACACTCAGCCCGGCCGCATCAGTCTTGTGCTGGGCGAGAAGCACAAGCAGTTCTGGGATGTTGTCATCAAGGAGGCCGAGCCCATTCTGACATCGGTCGGTGCTTGGGATGCCATGAAACCCCGCTTTGAGGGCTTCAAGGGTGCCTACGGCTCGGTACGACCCCCCACGTCCCCCACACATGAGAGCAATACTAATGTTAATCACAGGTTCTCTTCTGGGACTCAAACAAGGCCATCGAAGAGGCTGGTGAGACTCACAAGGCGGCCGCTCACATGTTCCCTCAATTCGCCGACCACGCAACCGGTATGGCCCAGATTCTCGTCTGGAGTGCCCTGGAGCTCGAGGGCTTCGGCGCCAACCTGCAGCACATGGGCGCCATTCCTCCCGTCGAGGCCGCCCTGAAGAAGTTCCTCGGCGTTCCTGAGGACTACCAGCTCAAGGCCAACCTCAACTTTGGCGAGCCTGCTCAGCCCCAGCCCGAGGTGCCCGCCAAGCTTGATTTCAGCGAGACTTTCACCGTCTTCAAGTAGACGAAGAGCTAGACTAGAATCCTTATACGACAAGAGGATAGAGATGTTATGAAATGAATACAATTACGTTAAATCATTCACTTGATATATCCTTGATAAAAGTGATATACGGTGCCCTTTCCCTGACAACGCCACTGATCAGACTCGTATTTCAATCAGTTGGGAAGTTTCTTACTCGGGAAACCAGTTATATATACTCTCAGCCCTTTCTCCTTCTCCTAACCGACTTTCGGGTCACTGGCAAGTGATATCCGGATCCCTGCGAATCATCCTCCATGCGGTCTTTTTTAGCCTTCGATCTGCTCCGACCGCACAATGAGATTGAGCGACGCACTCTGGTCTGTTTTTGGGGCTCACCACTTCGTTTCTAAAAACTCGGTCATTGATATAGAGTCGGTCATATTTCTGCTATTTTGTCGAATTTCTTTTTCTTTTTCTTTAGGGTATCATTGTTTTTCTGGTCGAACCTTTTCCTATTCTCCTCGTACCTTGCCTTCAGTCTATGCATCAAGCGAAGTCATACTCTCCGTCAGGTAGGAGGATTATCACAATCTTTTGCTCCGCGATTCTATATAGTGTATCACTTATTCTTTTTACGAAGTGGCCTTTTTGCACCTGCATCATGAGCGTCACTGTTAAATGAGCACCTCTTGACCAATCATGTCCCTCCAACATTATCCAACTGGGTCGCATGGTGCCTCAGCGGCCAATTGTACGTGACTTTCATATGTAAGCATGATAGTCCCGCTTTGAGGAGTCGGGGTAAAACTGATGCATGCATCTTAACAAATCCTCACTCACTCACTTTAAGAAACAGGTAGATAGTATCAACTTCCCTTTCACCCCCGCGATCTACAATGCCTTCGGTTTCCTTTCCTTCGCATACTTGCAGCTGGTGTCAGAACCTCATCATCCAGAACAAACCCGAAAATGCGCCCGATAACGAGCCTTTTGTGAAGCAGAATTCGAGCTCGGACAAGATTATCTTCAACTGCACCTTCAAGGATGTCAAAGCTGGTGCAGCTGAAGGCTGTAAGCTTTGCGAATGGATCCTCAACGCCGAAGCAATCTCTCGTTATGCGTACCTTGACGCCGACATGGCTCGAGAAGACATGGATATGGGCACGTACGAGGCCATTTGCCTCGGATTTGACACCGAGGTGACTTTCCATCGTTCCTCGCTTTTAGAAGCAGCAAGCGAGGCAGGCGACGGTGTTGATGACTGCATTCTGGTTGCTGCGACCGAGCCACCGTTCAGGAACTCGGTAGGGTACATGCCGGATGTGCAACGGATTGCGTACTTCGGCCTCTGGGACTCGGTCAATGAGAAGATTGCATGCCTAACACGCCGCGACTTACAATGCTTTGTTGAGCCAAACGACGCAGCGACAAAGGAATTTACAACACGATCGATCGAGTCAGATATGATGTCGTCGCTACAAAATATACGTTCGTGGCTTGAAGAGTGTCATCTTAGCCATGAGAAATGCAGGGACATGGCAACATCGATGGCCAGATCAGGGATGAAACCAGCACGATTGCTTCACATTAACAACTCGGAAGGACAACCTCAAGTCCACATCCAAGATACAGCAGCCTTGTCACAGCTCCCGCCTTACATCGCCCTAAGCTATTGTTGGGGCGGTGATCAACCCGTCAAATGCACTACCAACACGCTTGCCAGCTTCTCGACCTCAATTCCCTTCGCAACACTCCCGAAGACGCTCCAGGATGTCATCAAGGTGTGTTCGGACCTAGGTTACGAGTATATCTGGATCGACGCCCTTTGCATTCTCCAAGATAGCGACGCTGAGAAGGCGACTGAAATTGCCAAAATGCCCCTAATATATGGCCAAGCAGTAGTCACCATTGCGGCTTCCAGATCTGCCTCGGTCAGAGACGGATTTCTTCACCCGAGGATCGAAGACGCAAAGAACTGTCCTACTTTTCAACTGCCATGCATTTGTTCCAACGGCGAGAAGGGAACCGTCAATTTGGTAGACCTTGACACGCAGGCAGAGCCAATCGACACGCGAGGCTGGACACTTCAGGAGCGCCTCCTCTCGCCGAGAATCATCGAATTCGGATCTCGACAAACCCGATGGACTTGCCAAGATGATGCATTCAGTGATGGTATCACCGATGGCTGGCGCAGAGAAGTCGAAGCAGGTGCCCTGAAGCCAAAAGCAACGGCACTGAGGGTCTCTGTATCAAATGCTGATCAACGTATGGGTTTGTGGGCTCACTTGGTCGAGATCTACACGGCACGGCGCCTGACGCAAGGTATGGATAGACCACTGGCTATTTCAGGTATTGCGGAGTGGTTCTCGACTCTGTTTCACGATGAATATCTCGCTGGGCTTTGGAAATCGCAGATCCACGCTTGTCTCCTGTGGAGTGTGCTACCCAAAGACCGGACTTTGCGACCCAAATCGTTCCAAGGCCCCTCCTGGTCATGGCTATCGATTGAAGGGCCTATACACTTTCGATACATCTACTATAAAGTCTGGTCGATCGAGAACCTCAAGATTACTCCCTTGTCTTATCGCATCACTTTGGCAACAGACTCGGCGCGGTTTGGCGCGGTGAGAGAAGGATCCTGTTCTCTCAAGGTGCGAGGAAAGTTGGCCAATGTCGAGGTGTCTAAAACTGAAGATAATGAGCTTTATCAGTGGGATCATACGGTGAGGATATTTGGCAAGAATAAGGCAGGGGATTGCAATGGGCTGGCGGATTTCTACCCCGATAGCGAAGAAGTGGTGCAGTACCTGAAGGGGGGTTGCGAAGGCGACGTTGTGGCTCTCGAGGTACTCAACATGCGTGAAGAATCAGTGTGGTCAAGTTATGGCATTGTTCTTCGGCGCATCGGAAACGCAAGGAGAAACATTCCGTCTTTTGAGCGATTGGGATGTTATGTGTTCGAGATTGATGATGAAAACTGTCAGCAGGATGACGAGACCGACGAGGAATGGGAAGAAAGGATCCAGCTGGAGTTGGACTGGTTCATGGAACTTGAAGCTACTACAATAGAGTTGGTATAGGAGTCTCCAGGACGTAAATAGCAGCATCTCGCTCAGATGGATATGCCATTGGATACAGGAGGCGGCTCCATAGATCGAATCACCGATGCAGAGGGGCTCATCTGCATCGCAGAGCTGACCGCAAACAGCCAAGTCTGCATTTTTGAGCATTGGCTGAGTCACTCAGCCTCAATAAAACTTCCCGATCCACGATTGCTTGAGCCCATTGTATTTCTAACTTCATGAGTCTGCGCCCCGTACAGATTGCTCCGGAGAGGGGGGGCAGTGACAGTATATCATTGGAGAAGAGGTTGCTTTGTGGCGCAGAGTCTGCAGGTTGCATGGGGGGGAATGGCCAACCAGCCGTACGATCACCCTGAAGATTCCTCATGCTGGAAACGCGGGGGCCGAATGCTTGCTGTGTGTGATGCTTGGCTTGAAAGAAAAATGTTCGGACCGACTTTAGGGTCCAGCTTGTAAGATGAGGAATTAAAGAGGCTGTTCAGACCGAGAAAGGTCGAATTCCTAACCAAACGGATTGCTAGATACACAGAAAACATCAGTGTCTGGCATGAATCAATGGCCTGAGATTGGCGTTGCATATACCCAGTTCTTTGTTGAAACTTGACCGTAGATGATTTGTCGTGCATAGCTGTGTGCAATCTGCTCCGCCGTTCATTTCTCACTGCCTCGCCTATCTGAAACCTATTAATTCTGGTTAGGAGGGTATCAACTAGGATGTCACATTCAAGGCAACAAGCTGCAATAACTCTAATATCAACGCAGGTAGCATCGTACTACAAATTCTCAGAAGTCGTGGTGCAAAATGCAGCCCCAAGAGCCCTTATCTCTCCTCAAAGAGCCCAGTGCTTCATCCACCAAGGCAACCTTGGGGGCCAAGGTGCCCAATATGAGAGAGCTGCATGGTTGCCACACCGGACTGCAGATAATGCAGAAATGACGTGTTTGAAACACCCCGTGGCGAGACCATGTCTTTTGTTTCTTACGCCAAGCGTTCAAAAGTGCCCGAAAGTGCAGACTCAGCCGCTGCTAATACAGGAAGCTGCGCAGCGTGGTCTCTCCGCTCTGGTCCATTATGACGCTCTTCATTATTTTTAGTACCTGATCAATCTCTTGCCGCAAGGATGACAGAGCTATATTTCTTCCCTTTGCTTCCCCCTGATTTCTGTCTTCTTCCTCTGTCTTTCTTGTCTGCTGCACAGGACTTCCCCGCCTTGGTACTCAAATGGCTCTTTCTTCAGCTTGATGAGAAGTTTCCTACCCCTAGTCTTGTATGGAGATCTCTTCTCCGGTTCCCAACATGAGTCAATCAAGCCAAAACTCCAGCTCTGGCTCCAAAACCCTCGATGAGGGTGGCCTGTGTATTCTCTCCCTCGATGGTGGAGGCGTCCGCGGTCTTTCTTCCCTCTATCTCTTGCAGTCCGTCATGCACCGTCTCAACAGTGAACGCAACAAAATGGGACTCCACGACGCAAAGCCCTGTGAGGTTTTCGACCTGATCGGGGGGACGAGCACTGGAGGGTAAGTGTTGAACCATGGCCTCTTTTTACTTCGGTCTAGGCTAATCCGACAGACTTATCGCCATTATGCTCGGTCGCCTTGAGATGAGTGTCGAAGAATGTATCAAGGCTTACAAGGAGCTTATGAGCGAAATATTTGATGCCCCAATTCACAAAAGCGGCATCAGCTTTACCATTAGCAATAGGAGACCTCGGGTAGAGGTCAGGCCCCGTTTTGACTCGAACAAGCTTTAAAGGGCAATCGAGAAAACGGTAGAGGGTAGAAGTCCCAACATCAACCGCGACACTCGCTTTAATATCGGGCGCACTGGATGTCGAGTGTACGTTTGAGACACTTTTTCGTTCTTCAACGGTGTTACTAACGTATTCAGATTTGTCTGCGCCAAACGACAGCAGAATAACAGCCTCGCCATCTTGAGAAGCTACAACACCGACAGGTACCCCGACCAAAGAATATCCATCTGCGACGCTGCCATGGCAACGACTGCCGCCCCGAAACTCTTTGAGCCCGTTCAGATCGGTGATATCGGATACGTCGATGGTGCTCTCGGTGCGAACAATCCCGTCGAATGGGCCGAGTCGGAAGCGACGGATATATGGTGCCCTATCAAGGGAGAAGTGAAGCCTTTGGTCAAGTGTTTCATCTCCATCGGAACGGGCAGACAGACTACGCGCCCGATTAAAGAAGATGCCCTTTCACTTTTGACCAAGACTGTGGCTGAAATCGCCCTCGAGACCGAGGATACAGCGAACAAATTTCTTGGCAGATGGAGAGACCACTTTGACTCGAAACGGTACTTTCGCTTCAATGTTGATCGCGGCTTGCAGGGCGTTGGGCTCGCAGAGTACGAGCAAGCCGGCACTATTGAAGCTGCAACGCTTGCATATTTGGAGGATCATCAGATATCCATTCAAATGCGGAACTTGGTTGCTAACTTGAGGCTCAAAATATGTGTGTATCCTGAGGAGGAAGTCTCCAAGGAGGAATGTTTCTGATGAGCCATCGCAGACCGAGGTAGCTCTGGGTTGGAATCGGTTGTTCAGGTACGCATATTTGTGCCATGTCTATTGTTTATCTCATTGAGCTGACTTGATTTAGGCCTACATGAGTAGAAGGTTTCCTTCATACCTCAGCAAGAGACCATATCTCGAGGACAAGAATCGAAACAGAGAGCGAGTGCAGGGTACCTGCGAGTGGTTCATCAACCATCAATCGTTCCAGGAATGGAAGAACAAAGCGTGCCCGGCCTTTCTATGGGTTTCAGCAGACCCAGGCTGCGGCAAGTCAGTGCTGGCAAAGAGCTTGGTTGATGAGATCCTCATCGAGAACCCCTGTACTAATAAAATTGTTTGCTACTTCTTCTTCAAGGAAGACTTTGAGAGTCAAAGACGAGTTGACTACGCTATTAGTTGTCTCGTGCACCAGCTGTTTAGTCAGCGACGAGAGTTGCTCACCCATAGTATCTCACAGAAACTTGAAGAGATGGATGAGACGATTTGCGAGTCCTTTCAAGATCTTTGGGACTTACTCATCGAGGCTTCTACTGAGCTCCGCAACGAGCAAATCGTCTGCGTTCTCGACGCTTTCGACGAGTGCGAGGAGACGGGGCGGCGCAAGCTAGTCCAAGCTCTCACAAAGCTTTACGATCCAGCAAAGACTGGATATCACAACCTGAAGTTTTTGGTGACGAGCCGCTATTACGGAAACAGTCGCTGGGGATTTCAGGAGTTAAAGTTGGATGCCCCTCAAATTCATCTCGGCGGGGAAGATCCGGCGATCGTTCAGCAGATCTCGAGCGAAATCAACATTGTCATACGGGCCAGAGTAGAAGAGCTAGGCGTGCAACGGGGACTGGACCCTAAGCAGCAACAAGCGATCATCAAGGAGCTGAGTTCTCGAGAGAACCGAACCTATTTGTGGGTTCACCTCATCTTTGAGGCTCTAGAGGAAAATCCGTTTCTGACACCTTGGGAGTTCCAAGAGTCTCTTAAGGAACTACCTGTGTCGGTCAACAACGCTTACGAGAAGATTCTAAGCAAGACGAAGAGCGAAGATACGACGAGGAGATTGTTGCAGCTCGTTATCGCAGCAGAGACGCAGTTGACAGAAAATGAGCTGAGGCTTGCCCTGATGATGAGATCGCAGCCTCGGTCCTTTCACGAGCTAGAGCACTGGGGGGATCGAGGGTGCGCCTTTGATTTCATAAAAGAACTATGTGGGCTCCTGGTGATGCGAGAATCCAAGGTCTACCTCCTCCATCAGACAGTCCGAGAATTTCTGATACGCAAAAAGAAGAACAGACACAGGGTCCCAACTGACTCTACCTGGGAGAACTCTTTTTCACTCAAAAAGGCTCACCGGGTTCTTGCCGAAATATGTCTTTGGTATCTTCTTCTAGAAGGCGATGATGACGATGAGACCCGAGCAAGTTTCAAGACGTATGCCGCGACGTATTGGACAGCGCATTATGCGAAGGCTGGGCTGAAACACAGACGTCAGCTGGCGGACCTGGTCGGGCGTTTGCTCACCGACTCTGAGAACAGCAGGCGATGGCTTGCAGTTCGTTGGAAGGAGAAGCCAAAAAAGGCACCGAGGAACATATTTACCAAGAGTATTGCCTCAACCCTGAACTTGCTGGAGGTCCCAAGCCCGGATGCAACGTCATCAACCCGTACGAGCACGGAGACAAGTGATAGCTTGGATCCCTTGCCTCCAGTCGAGAAGGAAAAAGTGCTTCAGAAGCAACTAGCCTTTATCCAAGCACGCATCCACAGCCTGGGCGAGTTGACAGACGACGAGCTGAAGAACGTGGCTGTCGCTCTAAAGGGACTCCAGAAGCAGCTAGGCGATAAGCTTCAAAGGTTGAAGAAGCGATCTCTGGACCTTGCGAGTGTTCCTAAACTACCCGAGCTTGACTTTGGGAGACGGTCTGAAGATAGCCGGCGAAGAAGGTCAGCCGACGTACTGGGCACAGGTGCGGAGGAGGATCCGATGAAGTTCCTCAGTATTCAGTAATGCAGGCCACTACTGACGATCCATATGAAAGGAACTGATGATGAGCGAATACGACGAGAAGCAACAGATTCTATTTGCAAGTTGACTTATATCGTGATTTAGTATTTAACTTTCCGCGTTAACAAGCACAACCCTGGAACTGGTTTCGCGGGGTGCATCTCATATCGGCAAAACGGAGGAACGTGGAATATAAATAATTAGGAAAGCTAATTAGGTGATATTATAGTAGCATTTCATTTTATTCTACGTGATATTCTAGTCATAATGGTATATATGTGTTACTTGTGCACCTTTCTCAACGTTCCACTGCCGCTTCACAGCTGCAAAACTAGTTAATTCAGTTGTAATCTAGACCGAGTACATTATCTCCTCCAATATTTTCCCTCATTTTCATAACAATATTTGACTTATGCATTTGTAATTCTCACAAGGGACTTGGATTCGAGGAGCTCCAGCTCGTGGATGAGGCTGCGGCACGTATCGAGGTGATGAGGAAGGGTTATTATAAATGAACGAATGAAATCCAATTATCCAACTGCCACATCTCGACGCAACTAGAACATGATTTCTTAGCAAACTAGC